>SKCR01051476.1:0-15618 GCA_019454045.1 Zanthoxylum bungeanum | reverse complement strand
TTCATTTTTGGAGACAAAATTCCTCTCCTCTCTCACGCATTTCTTCTTGTTCTTGAGGCAGTGAACTGCCGTGGAAGCAAAGGAAAATAGGGAAGCAAAGTGTGTTTTTGTGGCAAAACAAGAGTGCTAGCACACTCCGGATCAATGCGAAGGTGATAGGGAAGTTTACCCATGAGCCGGGAACCAAATAATGAAGCTTGGAGCTTCAAATTCTTGTTGAAAAGGCGCAAAACAGACAACAAATCTCAGCAGTGGGCGCACATTGCAGTGAGGCAGTGAGCAGTTTTCGATTCGTGTTTGTGCCCGCATCGCTCTCAACCGCTCGATGTAAGTATTCCGCAACTTCTGTCGTTGTATTCACTTGTGATTCATGCTTGAGTTTTGATCTTGGGACCTATAGAAACTCCAACAATGGCATCAAGAGCTTAGGTTAAAAACATGAAAAAGTTAGGGCTAAAATTTGGGCAAACTTGATTTTGAGCATGATAAATTAATTGGATGGATTTGTATGCTTAATTGTGTTTGAATTGAAGATTGATTGGGTCAATTTCAAAAATTTGATTGGATCATTTTTTCCCCAAATTCCTCCTTGGCCGAAAATTGTGATGTCTTTAATGTCTTGGGATTTTGATTTTTTGACAATTGGATATGTTGGAAATCATTCGGGATGATGATTTAACGACGATTGCGGAATCAATTGGATTGAATTCGATTCGGACGAAAAATCCCAAAATTGCCAAGTATGTCATGAAACTTGAAATTGGGTAAATTGATTTGAGCATGCAATTATGAAATTGGATGATTAAGTATGCTTAATACATTTTAATTGATGATTGGTTGGATCAATATGATTAAATATTGTTTGGAACAAATTTCCCCAATTTTGATGTGTTGGCCGAATAGGAGTATGCCCTAAATCTTGGTAATTTTTGTTTCGTTAATCATTGGATGACTTGAAACGATTGAGGATGTTGATTTAATGTTATTTGGATTTAATTGGATTGAATTCGGAATTGACATAAAATTAGTCCACATTACCGAGAGTATTAAAGCATGTAATGGGTTTGATTTTAATCTTAATGTGTTGGACATGTGATGATGAAAATGAGCATGATTAGTTAGCCTAATTTGTGTTTTAGAAATGTTAATTAGGGTGATTAATCATGATATACACTTTAGGTAATTAAATTGCGAAATTGGATTTGTGTAATTTAATTAATTGGGCTAATTTTGGAAATTGAGCTTGAATTGTTGTTATTGGGCTTATTGGGCTTTGTTGTACAAAGTTGTTTTAGGCAAAATTGGTTGGATCCAATTGGGCCCAAAACCGCATCCATAAAGCCCAAATGCAACATAATGGACCTTTGTAATTTAATTGGGCCTAATGGGCCAAATTAATTTAAAGGCTTATGGGGTAAATCCCGGATTGGACTTTGGTTGCGGGTTTGACCCGAGTTGACCAAAAGTCCACGCCTTAAGAAATTAATTAAAAGCCCATTGGACTTTAATTAAGTTGACGTTGGACGTTAATCGGGCTTTGAGACCCGTAACAATTAAATTTGGAATTTAATTCGTAAAAGGTTTATTAATAAAGTGTGATATTTAATTTTGGAATTAAATAGTGAATTAGAATTAAATACAAATTGAATTGGATTTAATTGTGTAGTTTAATTTAATTCTAGAATTGTACTTTAAGTACTTATTCGTAAAAACGAGTTTGACTCGAACAAAATCAAATCGTTGTTTGAACATTGGATGATCATTAATTATCAAGATTAATTAATTGGATTAGATTGATTGATAACATGCTTGAGTGAATACATGGTTGTGATGCATGAATAATGTATATCGGATGGATATTAGATGGGTGGGGCAATTTTAGAAATTGTTGTAATAAATTTGATTTATTAATTGGACCTGCGTGTCCAGCCTTATCACCTCCTATTCTTTGTATTCTCTTCTCACCTATTCCCTCAATGTAAATGAGGTTTCTTTAGAAGTGTAGTGTAACGGGTAGAAGAAATATTTGTGCTAGCGGGAGAGAGAAAGTGAGAGATTTGATCTAGGATCAATGTGTAAAATATCCATCCATCCGCATATCATTATTATTTTATCATATGCGCTTTATTATGTGTTTAGAATGCATGTTTAAGGTGTATGATGATGGGACCTTAACAAAGATAATAAATTGGTTGCCAATTTGCACACGAAAAACCCTCATCAAATATCATGCGTTTTTTCCTTCCATTGAGTGATTCTCACTCAAGATCCGAGACTGCATTGGGTTGTTGGCCAAAGTCAAGCCCTTTGTCTGTCGAAGATGTGTTTGAATCACGAAGGCTTTGTTACATGTCAGTGTCTTGTCCAAGTTGTGGTTTGTTGGCCAAAGTCAAGACCACTTCTTGTCCATCGACATTGATTACGAAGCTTTCCATGGTCAATGGGTCGCGCTTGACTGGGATCATTAGGTTTGTTGTGCCAAAGCCAAGGCCTAGTTGATTCAGAGGAAAAAGGTTAGGTAATACATTGGATGTATTGGCATATATAAGATATATGTTTAGGATTTGGAAGTCCACCTACTGGATCTAGGAATTGGATTGGATCCAATTGATCTTAGAGATCTACCTAGTTAATTATCATACAATTTGTTGGCCAAAGTCAAGATTGTGTGATATTTAACGGGATCCTAGCCCACTAGGAAACACGTTTCCCGAGTACTCGACAGAGGGTTAGAGGCTCGACAAAAAATAGTGGGAGGCAAGAATTGAATTTGCAATACTCGTTCAATTACTCGCCATACGCGCTCATTTAAATTATTTCGTCATTAGATTAAATGTTAGTTGGACTAATATTTAAATTGTTGTTTTATTTAACAGTTGGACTGTATTATAGTTGATTATATATAATTGGATTATATTAATCAATATATTTGAATTAATTAATTTCAGTTTACAGTTGATTTTATAATTGGATTATAGTAATCAATGTAATTGAGGTTAATTAATTTAGATTATATTTGATTATATAGTGGGACTATTATAATCATTATAATAAATAGTACCACAAATCGTTGATTAAATAGTTGGACTATTAGAATCAAGAAAGATATGAAAGATTAGTGTTTAAGACATAATCCTGGGTGAAAATGTATTTAAACGACTTTAATTTTCAAATTGGGAATAATTTCAGGATGGTCCTGGAAAATAATTAGTTATTTTATTTGATAAAAATATTATGCCTAAAATCGGAGTTAAGCAAATAAGTGGAACATGATATTTGGAATATTCATGTAATGATAACTTTAGTGCTTAATCCATAATACTTGTCATATAGACTCCTTAATTTCTTTATCAGAACTAAGGATTAGATTCTTAAAGTATGATATTGAAATTGAAGGATATTCAAAGATTAGATCTTGGAAGTACTTTTAAAATTGCAATAAATAATTCTTGGAGAATTAAAGACTATTCTCAAGGAGATAAAGTCAAAATTTGCAATTAGGCAAGTAGTGCAAGGCACACCTTACTTCAATATTCTGGAAACCCGAGGCTTGGTCAAAGGCAACTGGAATATTGAAAATGACAAAGGCAAATCATTATAGTCTTCTTGGAAGATAAATGACATATCCCAAAATGTCTGCACAATTGTGGCAAACGGAATCGCGAAGCGTGACTGTCGTTTGGACAAAGCAGACATGAAGGAATTGAAGACGAGCAAGGCTCTGACTTCAAATATGTTTGTCAAAATTATGTTCATTACTAGTATTAAAATTGGATTTTTAGATACTTAATATGGTACATATAAATATATATATTGATGTTCAGAATCTGCTATGAGCAGATTAGAGAACTGTTATAATGTAACTAGTTTGACTAGATACATTATCTCTTTATCAGTGTTTAACCCACTGCGGGTGAACCTTTATATTTTAGAACACTAAAGTGTTTTATTATATAAGGATGATATTGAGATAAACACATTAGATGTGAATAACAGAATTTATATTTTGAATATAAATAAATCTCAAATATATATAATGACAAACAAATAGCTCAAAGTGATTTGATCAGAAGAAACTAATTATGGCATTGTTGTCTGGGACACAATCGAACAAGACTCGTATATCCACACTTTCGAAGAGTGGGTACTCGGACTGTTTTGATTCCAATCAAATAAAGTCTACGAATCTAGTTTATTGGGCAATGTGCCTAAAACACTATTTACTTGGTAAAAGTGTAAAATGCCATCGATCTATTAGCCCTTGTTCATATGAAGCAAGTGGGCCCATGTCTAGCTAGGCTAGATATGGATATGAATATTTCGTGACCTATACAGATGTGGCATCACGTAATGGTTGTGTGTTTCTTTTGAAAACACAAATCGGAAACTTTTAGAGTTTCGACACGAAATAGACAAATAGATCGACTATAGTATTATACCGTCACGGTAAGACCGTAATGGAAAATACTTAAGCAATAAGTTTCTTATATACTTGAAAGAGTATAGTATTCTTTCAAATGAGGACTCCTCCCGGAACACGTCAAAGTGACGGTGTGTCCGAACGGATTAACCGAATCATGTTAGACATGATAAGGCTAATCATGAGTCGCTCTGAGCTACCATTTCCTTCAACGGATAAGTTTTAACAGTGCAATAACTTATTTAGAATAAGGTTCCATAATAATCTGTTTGACAGATTACATATTAGATATGAACGGGAAAGAAACCGGGTTTCTCATTCCTGACCATTTGGGATGCTAGGCATATGTTTGGATGATACCAAACTAGAACCTAAATTGGATAAGTGTCAATTGTAGGCTATCCTAGGGATACCATAAGTATTGTATCTATACATCTCACAGAGAACAATTAGATTGTTGCTCACCATGCAGTTTTCCTGAGAGGAATACAGACATGCAGTGGTAAGTGGGAGGATAGTAAAACTCGATGAAAATCAGAGTAATACTATTCAAGGCACCTATTCCTAATGGAACATAAATAGTTCATCAAGGATGAAACTATTCCATTAATCTTCGAGTACACAAGAACCACGTAGATCGGAGAGAGTCAGAAAACAACCTGGGGTATGGGTTTCTGATCTCACCTCATAAAGATGTTAATCTTTTAAGGTATACCAACTGATTACGTATGAGGTAGTGATACAATGTATCGACTCCCTATTATGACAAAGTGTCATGAGTCCGAAATGGATTCCATGTATATCAACAAGTTTGGATACTAGTTGATGTACCATAAGACATTGTGCCTATTGGTACTTTATAAGTCTTCAAGAAGACATACATGGAAGGCAACATACCAACGTACTAAGCTAGGCTTGTAAAGAAAAGGTAGAGTTATCAACATTGTGTTGATTCCGACGAAACCTTTTACCTGTTGCCATTGTAAATCCATTTGGATAATGCTTGCTAAAGCTGTGTATTTCATTTATGAAATATGACAGCTTAACGGAAAATCGCTTTCCTGAAAAGGAAACCTTTCGGAGGATGTTTATAACATCCTGTCGGTTTTGTCGTACCATAACAAGCAAACAAGGTTTGCAGGTTATTCGATCCATGTTTGGATTGAAGCAAGCATAGGTTCTAGGAATTATCGTTTTGATGTAATCATAATGGAGTATGATTTAATTCAAAACGAAATGATTCTTGTGTATATAAAAGGGTTAGTGGGAGTGCACTGACATGAATGTCATGTAAGATAATGATAATATGTCATTTCTTGGAAATGATATCCCATAAAATAATCGGTGAAAGCTGGCTTCCCTGATAACGACTGTAAGTCGTAACAAAGGTACTATACAATAGTATAACGGTACAGTGAGCTGGAAATCTTCCGAGCAAGATAATGTTGCCGATTAAAACAACAAATGCGGATTATTGCTGCAGCTGAGACAGCAATAGAAGCCATTTGGATCGATAATAAATCTAATTAGATTAGATATAGTTCTTTTAGCAACTGAGCTAGGCGTCAGCACAGGCTAGGAATTAAAGGTCTCATCGACGATCCAGATATATACTTCGATATTCATCTGATTCGTTCGGATCATACATCATGGCGATGTGATGATCGTGTAAATCGCGTCAGACGATAATCATGCAAATCCGCTGACGAAAATCTTTTCTCAGCAATTTGAGCGAACCGTACATAGTTCGGGTGTTAGACACTCGAGTGACTGGCTATGTGCCAAGTGGGAGATTGTTGGATAATATGACCCATAGCGTCACTATTTGTACATATCATGGTGTTGTTGTACAAATTAACTATGTGACAAAGGAGATTGCACTCTCATCGTTTGTGATTAGATCACCATAGATATATAAATGAAGAAGGGTCCATATGATTAGTTCCCAGATTGAGAATGATATGAGACAGTATCAGTCCACGAAGGATTAATCATTAAATATCCCTAGCCGGAGTATTATCGAGACAGGACATCGATAATGCGGAATAGGCTAGTATTGCACTTGTGCGCGTTGTGAGGGCACAACGGCATAGTTCTCATATATTTAAGTATTGGATACTTATGCAAGTGCGATAGGAGGTTGTGTTTCACCACCGATGGTACGGGAAACAGCTTCGCTCTGGATAGACCCCTCGGAATCCCATTGGTATTATGACTATGTGTCTATGGGAGTCCGACATCAGGGTAGGTGTATTTGGTCTTAACCTGAGACTTGCACCGCAATGCTTACGACAATCAATATACTTTAGTTGAGGTCGTCTAGGACTCTAACCGGTTCTGTGTACGCCAACTGCTGGGTATATTGAGAATCGTAGAGTATTGGGTGTGATGTCAAGACGGAAGTATCACTTCATGTTGAGTTTCAATCAAGTCCAAGGATCATTTTAACATAAAAACGAGTTGAATACACATCAATGAGGTGCGGATTCATACTCACATTGATGGGTTTTGATGAAATGAAGAATACAAGCCTCAAGCTCCCTCCATAAGCTCGCCCAAGGCTTCTCCTTGCTGTGGACTGCTCGGTTTTGGTGTGGTGGTCTCCTCCATGTTCGGCCATTGAAGACTTCATTGAAGCTCAAAGCTTCAAGCTTTCCAAGCTCACAAATTCGTTTCCCTATCACCATAATGTAACCCATGTGTGTGCTAGCACTCTTGTTTTGCAACAAAACACTCTCACTGCTTCTCTTTCAATCGCAGTGACCAAAAATGGAGAAAGAAGATGAAATGGCTCTAAGCCGTGAATGAGAGGGAGAAGAAAAGAGAGGGAGAGGAAGAG
Organism: Zanthoxylum bungeanum; assembly: GCA_019454045.1. Classification (NCBI taxonomy): domain Eukaryota; kingdom Viridiplantae; phylum Streptophyta; class Magnoliopsida; order Sapindales; family Rutaceae; genus Zanthoxylum; species Zanthoxylum bungeanum. The sequence continues at coordinate 8,359 of SKCR01051476.1, read as the reverse complement.
ATGCGTAAAAAGAGAGAGAAAAGTAAAATAAAATAAATGTAATAGGTTTTTTATAATTTCTAATTAATAAAACCATTTACCAATTCTTTTTTTACTTTCCTTAAATGCTAAAGTCAAAAAGCAAAAAGCAAAAGTTGCTTTTGCAACTTTACAACTTCTACATCAATCACTCAATCAAGGGACAACATGTCATATCACTCAAAGTGACATTTGATTCGACGATTGATGCGACTAGCGATATGACGCATGATTTGACTTGCGTGCCGCACTCGAATTCGAAATGCAAAAGCGCTCGCAAATAATCCCGGGCTCGGGTCGCTAATTCCAAATTAACGAATTTTCCGTTGCGTCGTAATTAAATGATTACGCCTAGCGAAATCACTATTCACGTCGCTAACGAATTAATTCTAAATTAATTCGTTCGCCCGAATTAAAATCTAATTTTAATTCCGCGTCGAAATCCAATTTCTAATAATATTCAAATATATTATTTTATCGATTAATTCCAAATTAATCGTTCTCTCTCTTTAATTAATATTTTATCCCAGATAAAATATCTCCGCAATTAATCCCAGATTAATTTTCTCTCTCTTCTAATTAATCTTCGATTAATTAAAGTGCGAGTTATACATCATCGGTGAATCTTCAGGAAGCGACCCATGAGATCTCCGGATATGTTGGCAGTAAATACGGTCGTCGGATATCTGAACACGTAAGCACCTCGTACTACGTTTATACCGATTTACAAGACAAGGTTGGCTTCTAGCAAAGCGCCATGCCTACCCAATTCTCCAGAAATATTCTTACAGGAATATATAGATCTGTATCAAGCGTAGTATACCGTAGTATTGTGTATATCGGCCCAGTATCGGATAGTCACGGGCTAGGGCTGGATAAGTGTCTGCCCCGTCCGAAGCACATGTCGGATGTTGGTAACATAGTCTCTATAATCGGATATGCATGACCTAGTCATAATATCCCGATGGTTGCCAACACTTAAGAGCACTAGTACCGTATCCTGCGTGACATCATCTCCAATATGACTGAAGTGATACTTCCGTCTTGACATCACACCCAATACACTACGACTCTCACTCGATAAACCCAGAAGTGGTGTACGCAGAACCGGTTAAAGCCCTGTACCACCAAGACCAAAGTCTACCGATTATCGCAGTATTAGCGATGCAAGTCTCAGGTTAAGACTATACACACCTACCTTGATTTCGGCCTCCCATAGACACATAGTCATAATACCAATGGGATTCCGAGGGTCTATCCAGAGCGAAGCTGTTTCCCATACCATCGGTGAAACACAACCTCCTATCGCACTTGCATAAGTATCCAATACTTATATATATGAGAACTATGCCGTTGTGCCCTCACAACGCGCACAAGTGCAATACTAGCCTATTCCGCATTATCGATGTCCAGTCTCGATAATACTCCAGCTAGGGATATTTAATGATTAATCCTTCGGGATTGATACTTCTTCATATCATCTCAATCCAGGAACTAATCATATGGACCTCTCTTCATTTATACATTATGGTGATCTAATCACAAATGATGAGAGTGCAATTTCCTTGTCACATAGTTAATTTGTACAACAACACCGTGATCTGTACAAATAGTGACGCTATGGGTCATATTATCCAACAATCTCCCACTTGGCACATAGCCAGTCACTCGAGTGTCTAACACCCGAACTATGTACGGTTCGCTCAAATTGCTGAGGAAAGGTTTTCGTCAGCGGATTTGCTTAATTATCGTCTGACGTGATTTACACGATCATCACATCGCCACGTTGTATGATCCGAACGAATCAGATGATATAGAAGTATATATCTGGATCGTCGATGAGACCTTTAATTCTTTAGCCTGTGCTGACGCCTAGCTCAGTTGCTAACAGAACTATATCTAATCTAATTAGATTTATTATCGATCCAAATGGCTTCTATTGCTGCCTCAACTGCAGCAATAATCCGCATTTGTTGTTAATTCGGCAACAGTTATCTTGCTCGGAATATTTCCAACTCACTGTCCCAGTGTTCAAACTTTTATAGTACTACAGTATTTACCGGTTTGGAAACTTGCAGCAGTGATCCCAGTCACTTCAAGTTCTCCATCTCCATAGTTTAAGACAACATCTTTAGTTCTCTCAGATACTAACAGATGTTATTAATCTTCAATCCAGTGACTATCACTTGGATTGTCCTGATTGTGACTCCATATGCTCAAAGCGTATGAGACACCAATACAAGTACATTTTAAATGTACAATTTCCAGAGAGTGTTGACAACTCCAAATCTATCCATGTAGATCTTAATTCCTTGAATAAAGGTTGTTACTCCCCAGAATTCTACGGAGAATTTCTTATGAAAGCCAAGCTTTCACCGATTGTTTTATGGGAATTTCATTGTCAGTGCCCTCTCCCACTAACCTCCTTATATACACAAGAATTATTTCGTTTTGAGTCAAATCATAAACTATTATGATTATTTCAAAACGTCAGTTCCAAGAACCTTATGCTTGCTTCAATCCAAATATGGATCGAATAACCCGCAAACCTCGTTTGTTGGTTATACAAAATCGTCAGAATGTTATAAACATTCTCCAAAAGGTTTCATTTTCAGGAAAACGATTTTGATCTATAACTGACACATTTCATAAATGAAATACGCAGTTATCAACAAGCATCTTCAAAATGGATTTACCATGGCAACAGGTAAAAGGTTGAACCGTTATTAACACAATGTTGATAACGATACCTTTCCGTCAAAAGCCCGGCTTTGTACGTTTGTATGTTGCCTTCCATGTATGTCTTCCCTGAAGACGTTTAATGTACCATAGGCACAATGCCTTGTGGTACAACAAATAGTATCCAAAATAGTTGTTAAACATGGAATCCATTCCGGACTCATGGCACTTTGCCATAATAGGGAGTCGATACCTTGTATCACTTCCTCAAAACGTAGTCGGTGGTTATACCTTCATAAGATTGACATCTTTATGAGGTTAGAATCAGAAACCCATACCCTAGGTTGTTTTCTGACTCTATCCGATCTACGAGTGTCTTGTGTATTTGAAGATTAATGGTATAGATTCATCATAGATGAACTATTTGTGTTCCATTAAGGACTTCGTGCCTTGAACAGTATTACTCCGATTTTCATCGAGTATCACATCCTCCCACTGACCACTGCATATCGGTATTCCTCTCAGGAAAAACTGCATGGTGAGAAACAATCCACATTGTCTCATGTGAGATTTAACAAGTACTATACTTAAGGTTTCCCTTAGGATAACCTATATAGGCACTGTTCCAATTTGGGTCCTTAGTTTGGTATCATCCAAACGTTATGCCTGGCATACCCAAATTATCAGGAATGAGAAACCTCGTTTCTTCCCTGTTCATATCCTATTGACATCTGTCAAACAGATTTATATGGAACCTTATTCTAAATAAGTTTTGCCACTGATAATACATATCTTTTAGAAGGAAATAGTAGCTCAGAGCGACTCATGATTAGCCTTATCATGTCTAACATGATTCGGTTAATCCGTTCGGACACACCGTCACTTTGACGTGTTCCGGGAGGAGTCCTCATTTGAAAGAATACTATACTCTTTCAAGTATATAAGAAACTTATTGCTTAAGTATTTCCATTACGGTCTTACCGTGACGGTATAATACTATAGCCGATCTGTTTGTCTATTTCCTGTCGAAACTCTAAAAGTTCTGATTTGTGTTCTTCAAAAGAAACACATAATCACAACGTGATGCTACATCCGTCAAGGTCACGAAATATTCATGTTCACATCTAGCCTAGCTAGATATGGGCCCACTTACTTCACCATGAATAGGGCTAACAGATCGGTGGCCCTTTTACTATTACCAAGTAAATAGTATTTTAGGTACTTTACCTAATAAACTAGATTCGCAGACCTTATTTGAATATTCAAATCAGTCCTAGTACCCACTCATCAAAAGTGTGGATATACGAGTCTAATTAAATTGTGTCCTAGACAACAATGCCACAAATAAGTCTCTATTGATCAAATCAATTTGAGCTATTTATTTGTCATTTTATATGTTTGAGATTTTATTTATATTCAAAATATAAATTCTGTTATTTACATCTAATGTATTTATCTCAGTATCATCTTTATATAATAAAACACTTAGTGTTCTATAATATAAAGGTTTTATCCGCAACGGATTAAACACTGATATAGAGATAATGTCTCTAGTCAAACTAGTTACATTATAACAGTTCTAATTTAAGTATATACCCAAAGGGTAGTTCCTAAACTTAGGTATCTACGGTCGAAACAGCGACTTTCGTCCCTTTCCGATTCGCAGAGAAATCTCGGCTTGAAGTCAGTATCCTGCTCATAGCGGATTCTGAACATCAATACATATATTTTATGTACCACACTAAGTATTAAAATCCAATTTCAATACTAGTAGTGAACATAACTTTGACAAATATTTTTAAAGTTAGAGCCTTGCCCTTTCTTTAATTCCTTCGTGTCTGCCATATCCAAATGGTAGTCACTTTGGGATATGTCAATTATCCTTTTCAATATTTTAGGAACCTTAGGCCAAGCCTTGGGTTTTTAGAATATCGAAACGATGTGCACCTCGTGCTACATGCCCAATTGCAAACTTTGACTTTATCTCCTCTAGAATAGTCAATTAATTCTCCAAGAATTATAAATTGCAATTTTAATACTTCTTAAATCTAAAATTAGATTTATGACAAGTATATTAAATTAAGCATTAAAGTCATCATCACATAAATCTTCCAAAGATTTTATGCTCTACTTATTTTGCTTAATTTTGGGCTTAAGGTATAATAAGTTATTTTATCAAATAAAGTAACCTATTATTTATTCCCAATTTGAAAATTAAATCATTTAAAATATTTTAATCCCAGATAATATTTTAAATATCCAACTTTTTCAATTTTATCTTGATTACAATAGTCCAACTATTTAATCAACGATTAGTGGTACTATATATATTATAATGATTATAATAGTCCAACTATATAATCAAATATAATCCAAATTAATTAACCTCAATTACATTGATTACTATAATCCAATTATAAAATCAACTGTAAACTGAAATTAATTAATTCAAATATATTGATTAATATAATCCAATTATATATAATCAAGTATAATATAGTCCAACTGTTTATTAAAACAAAAATTTAAATATTAGTCCAACTAAAATTTAATCTAATGACGAAATAATTTAAATGAGCGCGTATGACGAGTAATTGAACGAGTATTGCAAATTCAATTCTTGCCTCCCACTATTTTTCGTCGAGCCTCTAACCCTCTGTCGAGTACTCAGGAAACCGTGTTTCCTAGTGGGCTAGGATCCCGTTAAATATCACACAATCTTGACTTTGGCCAACAAATTGTATGATAATTAACTAGGTAGATCTTAAGATCAATTGGATCTCATCCAACTCCTAGATCCAGTAGGTGGACATCCAAGTCCCAAACATATATCTTATATATGCCTATACATCGAATGTATACCCTAACCTTTTTCCTCTGAATCAACTAGGCATTGGCTTTGGCACAACAAACCTAGTGATCCCAGTCAAGCGCGGACCCATTGACATGGAAGCTTCGCAATCAATGTCAATGGACAAGAAGCGGTCTTGACTTTGGCCAACAAACCACAACTTGGACACGACACCGATATGGAACAAAGCCTCGTGATTAAAACACATCTTCGACGGACAAGGGCTTGACTTTGGCCAACAACCCCTGCCAATCTCGGATCTTGATTAAGAATCACTAAATGGAAGGAAAATAAACGCTTGATATTTAACGAGGGTTTTTCGCGTGCAAATTAGTAACCAATTTATTATCTTTGTTAAGGTCTCATCATCATACACCCTTAAACATGCATTCTAAACACATAATAAAGCGCATATGATAAAATAATAATGATATGCGGATGGATATTTACACATCGATCCTAGATCAAATCTCTCACTTTCTCTCTCCAAGCTAGCACTTGTATTACTTCTACCCGTTACACTACACTTCTAAAGAAACCTCATTTCTATTGAGGGGAATAGGTGAGAAGAGAATACAAAGATAGGAGGGTGATAAGGCTGGACACGCAGGTCCCTTAATTAATCAAATTTATTACAATTTCCAAAATCGCCCCACCCAGCTAATATCCATCCGATATACATTATTCATGCATCAAAACCATGTATTCATACAAGCATGTTATCAATCAATCAATCCAATTAATTAATCTTGATAATTAGTGATCATCTAATGTTCAAACAAAGATTTGATTTTGTTCGAGTCAAACTCGTATTGCGAACACGTACTCAAAGTACGATTTCTACGAATTAAATTAAATTACATGATTAAATCCAATTTAATACGTATTTAATTCTAATTCATTATTTAATTCCAAATTAAATATTACACTTTATAAAAATAACCTTTACGACTTAAATTCCAAATTAATCGTTACGGGTCTCAAAGCCCGATTAATATCCAATATTAATTTAATTAAAGTCCAATGGGCTTTTAATTAATTTCTTGAGGCGTGGACTTTTGGTCAACTCGGGTCAAACCCGCAACCAAAGTCCAATCCGGGAGTTACCCCATAAGCCCATAAATTAATTTAGGCCCATTAGGCCCAATAAACGTTAAAGGTTCATTAGTCGCATTTGGGCCTTTTGGAAGCGGTTTTGGGCCTAATTGGATCCAACCAATTTTGGCCTAAACCAACTTTGTACAACAGAGTCCAATAAACCCAATAACAACTTAAAAGCCCAAATCCAATTTTAAGCCCAATAATTTAATTTAAAAAAATTCCAAATTTCAATTAAATTACCTAAAGTGTATAGCATTATTAATTACCCAAATCAAAGTTTCCAAACATGAAATTTGTCCAATTAATCATGCTTAACATCAATTAATCATGTCCAACATAATTAAATCAAAATCAAACCCAATTTATACATGCTAAAGTCTCGGCCATAAGGGGAAAAAAATGCCCAAATCAAATTCAATCCAATTGAACCCAATCAAACATAAATTCAACATCCCCAAATGATTTCTAAGTCATCCAATGAACAAAAAATCGAAAAACCAAGACATTAGGGCACTTGCCAAATTCGGCCATCACAAGCAAATGGGGAAAAATTGTTCCAAACACTTTTCATCAAATTGATCTAATCAATCATCAATTAAACAACATTTAAGCATTCTAAATCATCCAATTTCATTAAACATGCTCAAAATCAAGTTTACCCAAATTAAAGTTTTGGCCAACATTAAGCAAATTGGGGAAAATCAATCCAATTAATTTTTCATCAAATTGATTACATATAACTCTTATTTATTCATATACAAGCATTCTTAAACAAACAATTTGTCAAAATCATGCTTAAATCAAAACGCCCCAAATTTTGCTCAACAACCCTAAATTCGTTTTATGCAACCAATAGCCCCGATACCATTGTTGAGTTTCAATCAAGTCCCAAGGATCATTTTAAGCATAAAAACGAGTTGAATACACATCAAAGGAGGTGCGGAATTCATACTCACATTGATGGGTTTTGATGAAATGAAGAATACAAGCCTTCAAGCTCCCTCCATAAGCTCGCCCAAGGATTCTCCTTGCTGTGGACTGCTCGGTTTTGGTGGTGGTGGTCTCCTCCATGTTCGGCCATTGAAGACTCCATTGAAGCTCCAAGCTTCAAGCTTTCCAAGCTCACAAATTCGTTTCCCTATCACCATAATATAACCCATGTGTGTGCTAGCACTTTGTTTGCAACAAAACACTCTCACTTGCTTCTCTTTCAATTCGGCAGTGACCAAAAAATGGAGAAGAAGATGAAATGGCTCTAAGCCGTGAATGAGAGGGAGAAGAAAGAGGAGAAGAAAAGAGAGGGAGAGGAAGAGAGCGTAAAAAGAGAGAGAGAAAAGTAAAAATAAAATAAAATGTAATAGGTTTTTATAATTTCTAAAATTAATAAAACCATTTACCAATTCTTTTACTTTTCCTTAAAATGCAAAAGTCAAAAAAGCAAAAAACAAAAGTTGCTTTTTCAACTTCTACATCAATCACTCAAATCAAGTGACAACATGTCATATCACTCAAAGTGACATTGATTCGACGATTGATGCGACTAGCGATATGACGCATGATTTGACTTGCGTGCCGCACTCGAATTCGAAATGCGAAAGCGCTCGCAAAAATCCCGGGCTCGGGTTCGATAATTCCAAATTAACGAATTTTCCGTTGCGTCGTAATTAAATGATTACACCTAGCGAAATCACTATTCACATCGCTAACGAA
>SKCR01051475.1:0-15620 GCA_019454045.1 Zanthoxylum bungeanum | reverse complement strand
TTAACCGCCATTCCAGTGACCTTCACCTAGATCGGCCTGATATCGACTACACATGCTCAAAGTATAGGAGACATCAGGTCGTGTATATATCATGGCATACATGATCGATCCGATTGCCGAGACGACGGTATATGACTCATGTTGTCTCTCTCATCTTGAGTTTTAGGACACATGTCCTTAGATAGATAGACGCCATGTGACATTGGTAACAGTCCCCTCTTGGACTGATCCATATGAATCTCTCAACACTTTGTCAATGTGTACGTTACTCTGGGAGAGTCCAAGCAGCTTTCTAGATCTATCCCGGTAGATCTTTATTCCCAGAATAAATGCTGCTTCTCCTAGATCTTTCATGGAGAATTTCAATGAAAGCCAAGCTTTCACCGACGTTAGCATGGGAATGTCATTGCCTATTAGCAATACATCGTCAACATAAAGGATAATAAAAGTCAGTGCTCTCCCACTAACCTTCTTGTATACACAAGGATCATCTTCGTTTTGGATGAAATCGTATTCTTTTATGTTCTCATAAAAACGTTGGTTCCATGACCGCGATGCTTGTTTCAGTCCATAGATGGACCGATTTAACTTACAAACCTTGTTTGTAAGTCTAGGCACGATAAAACCATCAAGCTGTTGCATATAAACATCCTCCAAAAGGATTCCGTTAAGGAAAGCGGTTTTAATGTCCATCTGCCATATCTCGTAATCAAAATATGCAGCAATTGCAAGCATTATCTGAATGGATTTAATCATGGCAATGGGTGAGAAAGTTTCGTCATAATCGACACCATGTCGCTAACGATACCCCTTCGCTACAAGCCTAGCTTTGTACGTTTGTACGTTGCCTTCCATGTCGATCTTCTTCTTGAAGATCCATTTGCATCCAATAGGCTTTACGCTTCTAGTGCATCAACACAGTGTCCAAACTTGGTTGGTGTACATGGAATCCATTTCGGACTTCATGACCTCTTGCCATAAAGCGAAATCGATATCTTGTATCACTTCCTCATACGTAGCCGGTCGTTATCCTCAATGAGATTAATATCTACATGAGGTGAGATCAGAATCCCATACCTCTCAGGTAGTTCTTGACTCTCCCGACCTAGCGCGTCCTTGTGTAATAGAAGATTGTGATACAGTCTCATCCTGGATGGACTGTTCTTGTTCCGTTGAGGATTCTATGCCAGGAATAGTATCACTCGATTTTCATCGAGTTCTACTTTCCTCCCACTAATCACTGCATTTAGGAATTCCTTCTCAAGGAAAATCGCCATGTAGAGCAACAAATACTTTATTCTCTCGTGGGTAATAGAAGTAATATCCTTTGGTTCCCTAGGATATCCTACGAATAGGCATTTATCCGATTTGGGCTCAAGTTTGGTACCTTCCAAACGTTTACGTATGCCCAGCACCCCCAAATCTTTAGGAATGAGAAACCTGGTTTCTTTCCTGTCAAATCTCATATGGTGTCTGTTGTACAGACTTTGACGGAACCTTATTTAAAATAGAATGCACTGTTTGATGCATATCCCCAAAAGGAAATAGGTATTAGTAGTGCGACTCATCATAGACCTAACCATGTCCAACAAGGTTCGATTTCTCCGTTCGGACACACCGTTTAATTGTGGTGTTCCAGGAGGAGTCCACTGTGAAAGAATACCATATTCTTTCAGATAATCAAGAAAATTCATTGCTCAAGTATTCGCCACCATGGTTCGACCGTAATGTTCTTAATACTCTTGCCTGTCTGTTTTTCAACTTCGTGTCGAAACTCTTTGAATTTCTCAAAATTTTCCGACTTGTGTCTCATAATATACACATAATCATAATGCGATGTATCATCCGTAAAGGTTACGAAGTATTCATATCCACATCTAGCCTGGCTAGACATGGGCCCACATACATCACTATGAACGAGGGCTAATAGTTCGGTGGCGCGTTCACCCTTACCGCTAAAAGGTGATTTAGGTATTTACGTAATAAGCAAGATTCGCAGACGTCATATGATTTAGGATCAAATCCGTCCAAGTACCCACACTTCGAAAGTGTGGATATGTGAGTCTTGTTTATGTATCCCATACGACAGTGCCACATATAAGTTTATTCTTTATTACTCGTTTTGAGCCTTTTATTTGTTATGTTATATGTTGGAGATAGATTTATATTCAAAATATAAAGACCATTATTTGCAATTACATTGCAAATTTCTACATCATTTTTATAAACAAAACACCCAGTGTTTCCTGAATACAAAATATACCCACAGGGGTTAACATAGATACAGAAATAATATTCCTAGTCAAACTAGGTACATAATAACATTCATGAAGTTCAAGTACATGCCCCGAGGGCAGTTCTAAAACAAAAGTGCCAACGGCCAAAACGGCGACTGGTGCCTCATCTCCAATGCGTAGATCAATCTCTCTTGAAGCCAGTCTCTTGCTAATCGGTAGATCCTGCACATCAGTACATATATGAGTACCACAACCAGAATCAAAAATCCAATTTTTAAAACTAGAAGTAGTCATGTTTATTTCAATAACAAACATACCTGAAGCCGGTGCCTTGCCCGCTTTTATCTCCTTCTGGAGCGCCTTGTACTCGCGGCAGTCACGCTTCCAGTGACCCCGCTTGTCGCACTGTAGGCAAACATCCTGAGATTTTTCATTTGTCTTCCTAGAAGCCTTTGATGATTTGGCCTTGCCCTTTCTGTTATGCTTCTTCTTCTTCACACCTCCAGTTGCCTTGGGCCCCAGCCCTAGGTGCCTGAGATGTCAATGCAAAGTGCGCCTCGCGCTTGTTATCCTTTTGAAGCTCCTTCTCAGCCTCCTTGAGAGTTGATAATAACTCTCCAAGAGTATCATTATTGTTCATCAAATTATAATTTATGATGAACTGTCTCCAAGAATCGGGGAGAGATTGCAGGATCATATCCACAGTAATCTCAGCATCAAAGACTATCCCCATGTTGGCTAACTCATCAATATCAGTAATCATCTGTGCCACGTGGGACTCAACAGACATGCTTTCTGACATGCGTGAATGAAAGAGCTTCTTCACTAACTCGTACCTCTGCATCCTCTTGTTAGATCGATGCAGATCTTGCAACCTCGCTAACATGTTATAAGGATCCAAGTCCCTATTTTGTCTACGGAAATGCTGAGTAATCGAAACAAGCATAATGGACTAAATTATGTCACAATCATCGCCGTGAGTCTTCCAAAGCTCCAGCTCAAGTGTCTCATTCGGTCCGGGCTTAGGCCCAAGAGGTCTCTGTAAAGTATACAACAACCTCTCTGAACCTAGGACAATCCTAAGGTTCATTTCCCAATCTGCAAAGTTCGTGCCCTTAAAAACATTTTCTCCCATGATAATGTCACGGACATTTCCCTTTCCTGTCATCTTGACTACGATAGTCCAACTATCTAGTCAACGATAATGGGTACAGTCTAACTGTTACATAGAAAAATAACAATATATTAGTCCAACTAATAAAGTAATTTTGACGAAATTATTTGAAAGCGCATAAAGCTAAGTATCTGAATGAAATTGCAAATTCAATATTAGCCTCCCACTATTTTTCGGTGAGTCTCTAACCCTCTGTTGAGTACTCGGGAAACCTAGTTTCCTAGTGAGCTAGGATCCCGTTAAATAACACACAACATTGACTTTGGCCAACAAGCTGTATGATATTTAACTAGGTAGATCTCGAAGATCAATTGGATCTAGTCCAACTCCTAGATCCGGTAGGTGGACATCCAAGTCCAAAAACATATACTTATATATGCCAATATGTCAAACATATTTTCCTAACCTTTCCTCCTGAATCAACTAAGTCTTGGCTTTGGCACAACAAGCTTAATGATTCCAGTTAAGCGGAACCGTTGACATGGAAAGTTTCGTAATCAATGCGATGGACAAGAAGTGATCTTGACTTTGGCCAACAAATCACAACTTGGACAAGACACCGATATGTAACAAAACCTTCATGATTCAAACACATCCGCAATTGACAAATGCCTTAACTTTGGCCAACAAGCCAATGCCAATTTGGATCTTGAGTAAGAATCACTCAACAGAAGGAAAAAAAACGCTTAATATTATATTGAGGGTTCTTTGTTGCGTAAATTGGCAACCAATTTATTATCTTTGTTAAGGTTTTATCATACACCCTTAAACATGCTTCTAAAACATCATAAGGCGCGAAAAGTAAATAATAGCGATATGCGGATGGATATATAAACATATTGTCGTAGAAAAATCACATCATTCACTTTCCACTCCCCGGCTAGCACTATTCTACTTCTACCCAATTATGTTACAATAATAGAAACCTCATAACATTGAGGGGAATTAGGTGAGAAGAGAATACAGAGAATCAATAAGAGAGAAGGTTGGACACGCATGTCTAATTTATAAATTATAAATTTACAACAATTTCTAAAATGCCCTTTTCCATTCTAATATCCATCCGATATACACTATTCATTCATCACATCACATATATTCATTCAGGCATGCTTTACAACCAATCTAATCCAATTAATTAGTCTTTATTAAGTGACCATCTAATGTTCAAACAATGATTTATTTTTTGCGCGAGTCCAACTCGTTTGAGAATAAGTACTCAAGTACCAATTCTCGAATTATATCGAACTACTCATTAATCTAATTTAAGTCGTATTCAATACTAATTCTTTTATTTTATTCCAAATTAAATATTTACACTTTTAATGTGCTTTAATGACTTAGATTCCAAATCTAATCTTATTGGGTCTCAAAGCCCAACTAACATCCAATTAAGTTTAATTAAAGTCCATGGGCTTTCAATTGATTTCATAAGGCATGGCCTTGGTCAATGTGGGTCAAACCCAATTACCAAGCCCAATTGAGGAATCACCATCATTTTCCAAGAAACCAATATCAAGCCCATAAGGCCCAATTAACCTTTAAAGCCCATTTATTACATTTGGACTTAATGGAATGATTTAGGCCCATTTGGATCCAATCCAATTGGCCTAAACCAACTTGGCCAAACCAAGCCCATTATGCCCAAATATAACAAATTCAAGCCCAATTCAAAATTAAGCCCATTAATCAAATTTTAATATTCCAAATTTTAAAATCCAATTAACATAAGTGCAAATACATGATTAAACCCTTTTAAATCAATCTTTCAAAAAAATTAATTTATCATTTAATCTTGCATAAAACATAAACTAATGTCCAACATTATTTCATGAAAAATCAAGTCCATACATGCCTCTATGCATTCGGCCAAGGTAAGGAAAAATTCCGATTTCGTTTTTCAATCCGATCGAATCACTAATCGTCATTCCATATTAGTTTCAAATCATCCAATGAACTCACAAACAAAAAATAACCAAGTCTTTTGCAAGGTAATAGATTCAGCCAAGCCTCTCATATGGAAAAATTCATCCAATGTGTTTTTCATAAATTGATGATGTATAACACAATGTTACATATATTTAAGCATATTTAATCAATCAATTTCATCAAATCATGCTTCATCAATTTTCCCAAATTTTGCCCTAATATTTTTCATGTTTAACATGGCTCAAGATACCATTGTTGGTTTCTATATAGTCCCAAGATCATCACAAAGCATGAAACAAGAATGAATAAATTGAAAGAGTGGTGGAAACACACTTACAATGAACGGATGTGATGAAAGCTCCAAGCAAAATCCTTCCTTTCTACTTCCTTGTAGTTCGGCCAAGAGGGTGGTTTTGTTGAAGAAAATCTCAAGCTCCAGCTCCAAGCTCCAAGAATGAGATCCAAGCTCTTGAATCTATTCCCTATCACCTTTGTTTGATCCACCAAAGTGTGCTAGCAAAATGGCCTTTGAAAAATCAAAAGAAAAACCCTAGGTTTATTCCCTTGAGTTTCGGCCAAAGAGTGGTGTGAGGGAGAGAGAATGTTTTGTTGTATCTAATACCAAAACCTAGTGAAAAAGTGAAAAAGAAAAGCTTTTAACCTTTCCAAAAAGTTAAAACTCTTTTCCCCCCAATTTTCCCTCCAAAAGTCAAAAGGTCAAAAGTCAAAAAGTCAAAGTCACTTTTCATAAAGTGGTTTGACTTCCATCACACATCAATGACATGTGATATGACTCGTAATGTGATTTACGATGTGACTTACGGCCGCACGTGATTCAAAATCAGTGCAACTTCACAAACACATTCCGGGCCCGTTTTCGATAATTCTAAATTAACGATATTTCCGATGCCTCGTAAACAAATCCAATTTACTATTCACATCGCTCGAGAATTAATTCTAAATTAATTCGAGTGCCCGAATTAAAATCTAATTTTAATTCTGAATCGAAATCCATTTCGTTTAATATATCGAATATATTATTTTATCGATTAATTCCAAATTAATCTTTCTCTCTCTTCTAATAGTACTTTATCCTAGATAAAGTTTCTCCGTTTTAATCCCAGATTAAGTTTGAATCAAACATCATCGGTGAATTCTCGGGAAGTGACCCAAGAGATCTCCGGATATGTTGGCAGTAAATACGGTCGTCAGACTATCTGAACACGTACGTACCTCGTACTACGTTTTACCGGTTTACGAGACAAGGTTGTCTTCTAGCTAAGAGCCATGCCTACCCAATTCTCCAGAAATATTCTTACTAGAATATAAGATCTATATCAGGCGTAGTATACCGTAGTATCATGTATAGCGATCCAGTATCTGATGTCACGTGCAAGGCCTGGGGCTGGAATAGTGTCCTGCCCGTACGAAGCACATATCGGATATCATGCAACTAGTCTCTTTGAATCGGATAATCATGACCTGGTCATATTATCCCGATGGTTGTAACACTATAGAGAACTAGTTCTGAATCCCTGCGTGATCATCATCTCCATATGTCTGAAGTGATACTTCCATCTTGACATCACATCCAATACACTACGATTCTCAATAAACTCAGAAGAGGCATACACAGAACCTGTTAAAGCCCTGGACGACCAAAACCAAAGTTTATTGATTGTCGCAAGTACTAGCGATGCAAGTCTCAGGTTAAGACCAAATACACCTACCCTGAAGCGGACTCCCATAGACACATATACATACTACCATTGGGATTCTGCGGGGTCTATCCAGAGTGAAGCTGTTTTCCGTACCATCGGTAAAACACGACCTCATATCGCACTTTCATAAGTATCCAATACTTAATTATATGAGGACTATGTCGTGATGCCCTCACAACGCGCACAAGTCCAATACTAGTCTATTCCGCATTATCGATGTCCAATCTCGATAATACTATGACTATGGATATTTAATGATTAAACCTTTATGGATTGATACTGTCTCATATCATCTCAATCCGGTACTAATCATATGGACTTCTACCATTTATATTATAGTAAATAAATTTACAAAACGGTAAAAGGTAATTTCATTAATACATAGTTAATTTTGTATAAAAACACAATGGATATTTAATGATTAAACCTTCCAGTGACGCTATGGGTCATAACTATCTAACACTAGGGTCCCATCTCCGACAATATATTTTAGTAATGATTTCAGTGGGTTTGTCAAAGCACCAGGTGCATAAGATGTTCGGGATGTCACTAGAAGGGGCGCATGTAGTATGGTATCATGGCCTGAAGAGAAAGGTCAAGGATGACTGGAGAGCATTAATGGAGGCTTTTCTGAACTAGTATATCACGGACATGGAGATAGACTTATCACTCCTTGACCTAGAAAACACCAAACATAAGCCAGAGGAGAACTTCAAAGATTATATAGATTGCTGGAGAAGCCAGCTCTTGAAGATGCAGACACTACCCTCGGAGAAGAACTATATTAAGATGATTATTAAGGGCATCAAGCCCTCCATTTATAACAAGCTGAGAAGGATGACCTTCATGGTTAGCAACATCCGACAGTTAAGAGAAACTGTCATGGATATCAAGAAAGAGGTTGCCGAGAATAAAAAGTTTTATGGCCAGAATAAATAGACCATTAGGGGGCCTTCAGGGACCAAGCTTCTCCTACTAAGGTCACCGCCATCAGAAACAGGTGATTCTCTAATTTTAGGAGACCTTTTTCAAAGTTGTTTGAAAAGCTGAAGAGACAAAGACTCCTAAAACCCTTAGAACCTAAACAACTTCCAAACCCTGTGCCACGACACCTTGACCAAAACCTATACTATCACTACCATCAGGAAAAGGCCACGAAATTGATAACTGCACCCACTTTAGGCATGCGATCCAAGACCTCATTGACACCAATAAGATATCCAACCCGGAAAAAGAACAACCAAACACACACAAAAACCCTCTACCCAACTACCAGTTCGTTCCACCACCCACCTACATGATCAACTCCGGCCTGCCCGAAAGCTTTGTCTGTTAGTTGTTCCTATAACATGCCAAGGATCTAATAAGCATGAATATGTGTGAATAATTCATTATAAGGTGCGGAATAACTTACAATGAATGGATTTGAGCTTTTAAATTTTGAGAAGAGAACTCCAAGTTCCAAGCTTAAAGTGTTGATTCCAACTCTTGAAGATGTTTCCCTATCATCTTTGTTGATCTTTGAAGTGCTAGCTAACTTGATTTTTCAACAAAATCAAATTGAAGAGAATGAAGAAGCTCACGCCCAAAGCTTAGTGTTCTTAGGGTTTGCTTTATGTCAAGTGTGTTATGAAAAGAGAGAGATGAGTTTTGGTAAAAGGCTTTTACCCTTTTCACCTAAACTTGGTAGTTGAGAGTCTTGGTTTCACAAAACCAAAACTTGGTGGTTGAAAAGCAAGTGGTATTGGCTTAATTGTCAACCACTCTCTCAACTACCACTTCACACATGTGAAGTGGACCACACATTTGAATTCAAAATTCAAATGTCTCTACAAACATTTACCGCGGCTCGGATCCGTTTAATCTGATTAAATGAAATTTCGTCGCTAAATAATTAAATCTAATTTAATTAAGTAACGATGCCTCACAATATATACGAACGTCGTTTACGAATTAATTCTAAATTAATACGTTCGCTAGTATTAAAGTCTGACTTTAATTTTGTAATGAATCCATTATATATTAATATATCTGATATATTAATTTTAGCCAATACGAATAAATTAAATAGAAAAATCAAATTTAACTATTAAATTTATTTTACGATTAATTCCAAATTAATCGTGTTGTCTCTCTTTCGAACACATTTAATCCTCGATTAAATAATACTTCAATTAATCCCAAATTAATTCTCTCTCTCTTAATTAATCCCAGATTAATTCTAATCGAGTCAACTGTCATCGGTGAATCTTTAGGAAGCGACCCAAGAGACCTCTGGATATGTTGGCAGTAAATCCGGTTATCGGACTATCCGATAAAGTGAGTACCTCGTACCACGTGCTTACTGATTTACAAGACATGTTTGGATTTTAGCAAAACACGGTGCCTACCCAATTCTCCAGAAATATTCTTACTACAATATATAATCTATGTCAGGCGTAGTATATGTAGTATTTCGTATTGTGATCCAGTATCAGATGTTACGTGCAAGGCCTGGGGCTAGAATAGTGTTTGCCCCGTACGAAGCACATATCGGATATCAAGCAACTAGTCTCTTTGAATCAGATAATCATGACTTTGTCATATTATCCCGATGGTTGCAACACAATAGAGAACTAGTTCTGAATCCCTGCGTGATCATCATCTCCATATGTCTGAAGTGATATTTCCATCTCGACATCACACCCAATACACTACGATTCTCAATATACCCAGCAGAGGCGTACACAGAACCAGTTAAAGCCATGGACGACCAAAACCAAAGTATATTGATTGTCGCAAGTATTAGCGGTGCAAGTCTCAGGTTAAGACCAAATACACCTACCCTGAAGCGGACTCCCATAAACACATAGACATAGTAACAATGGGATTCTGCGGGGTCTATCCAAAGTGAAGCTGTTTTCCGTACCATCGGTAAAACACAACCTCCTATCGCACTTGCATAAGTATCCAATACTTAAATATATGAGAACTATACCGTTATGCCCTCACAACGCGCACAAGTGCAATGCTAGCTATTTCGCATTATCGATGTAAATTCTCGATAATATTACGACTAGGGATATTTAATTATTAAACCTTTATGGATTGATATTGTCTTATATCATCTCAATCCGGAACTAATCATAAGGACTTCTACCATTTCTATATCAAAGTAAATAAATTATGATACGATAAAATGAAATTTCATTACTACATAGTTAACTTTGTATAAAAACACAATGTCTTTTACAAACAGTGACGCTATGGGTCATAATTATCCAACAATCTCCCACTTGGCATATAGCCAGTCACTCAAGCATCCAACACCTGAACTATGTATATGTCTCTCAAACTTTTGCTATAAAATAGCTTTCATCAGCGGATCTATGATGTTGTCATCTGATGCGACCTTCTCGACCTTCACATCGCCACGATGTATGATCTCACGAATCAGATGGAAACATTGAAGAACATGTTTGGATCGTTGATGAGACCGCGGTTCCTTATCCTGCGCTATAGCTTCGTTATTGTCACAATACAATGGAACAGGCTCAACTGCTAACGGAACTACTCCTAATCCAATTTGGAATTTACGGATCCAAACTGCCTCTTTTGCTGCTTCAGCTGTAGCAATATACTCCGCTTCTGTTGTTGAATCGGCAACAGTCTATTGGTTGGAAGATTTCCAGCTCACTGCTCCGTTGTTCAAACAAAATATGTACCCAGATTGCGACTTAGAGTCGTCTTTATCGGTTTGGAAACTTACATCGATATACCCAGTTACCTCAAGTTCTCCATCTCCATAAACTAAGAAAGCATCCTTAGTTCGTCTAAGATACTTAAGGATGTTCTTACCGCCATCAAGTGACCATCACCTGGATCGGCCTGATAGCGACTACACATGCTCAAAGCATACGAGATATCAGGTCGCATACATATCATGGCATACATGATCGATCTGACTGCTGAGGCGAACGGTATCCGACTCATGTTGTTTCTCTTATCTTGAGTTTAGGACACATGTTCTTAGATAGAGTGATGTCATGTGACACTGGTAACAGTCCCCTCTTGGACTGATCCATGTTAAATCTTTTCAACACTTTGTCAATGTACGTGCTCTGGGAGAGTCCAAGCAGCTTTCTAGATCTATCCCAGTAGATCTTTATTCCTAGAATATAGGCTCCTTTTCCCAGATCTTTCATGGAGAATTTAATGAAATCCAAGCTTTCACCGATGTTAACATGGGAATGTCATTGCCCATAAGCAATACATCATCAACATAAAGGATAATAAAAGTCAGTGGTCTCCCACAAACCTTGTTATATACACAAGGATCATCTTAGTTTTGAATGAAATCATATTCTTTTATGATCTCATCTAAATGTTGGTTCCATGACCGCGATGCTTGCTTCAGTCTATAAATGGACCGATTTAACTTACAAACCTTGTTTGCAAGTCTAGGCACAATAAAACCGACAGGATGTTGCATATAAACATCCTCCAAAAGGTTTCCGTTAAGGAAAACGGTTTTAACGTCCATCTGCCATATCTCGTAATCGAAATATGCAGCAATAGCAAGCATTATCCGAATGGATTTAATCATGGCAACAGGTGAAAATTTTTTGTCATAATCAATACCATGTCGTTGATGATACCCCATTCGCTACAAGCCTAGCTTTGTACGTTTGAACGTTGCGATCCATGTCGGACTTCTTCTTGAAGACACATTTGCATCCAATAGGCTTTACACCTTCTGGTGCATCAACCAGTGTCCAAACTTGATTGGTGTACATAGAATCCATTTCGGACTTCATGGCCTCTTGCTATAAAGCGGAATCGATATCTTGTATTGCTTCCTCATACATAGCCGGTTCGTTATCCTCAATGAGATTAATATCTACATGAGGTGAGATCAGAAACCCATACCTCTCAGGTTGTTTCTTGATTCTCTCTGACTTACGCGGACCTTGTGCAATAGAAAATTATGGTACAGTCTTATCCTGGATGGATTATTCTAGACTGTTGTACAGACTTTGACGGAACCTTCTTCAAAATAAGAATTGCATTGTTTAATGCATATCCCCAGAAGGAAATAAGTAGCTCAGTGTGATTCATCATAGACCTTACCATGTCCAATAAAGTTCGGTTTCTCCGTTCGGACACACCATTTATTTGCGGTGTTCCAGGAGGAGTCCACTGTGAAAGAATACCATATTCTTTCAAGAAATCTAGAAACTCATTGCTCAAGTTTTCGCCACCACGGTCCGACCGTAATGTCTTTATACTCTTGCCTATTTTTTTTTCAACTTCGTGTCGAAACTCTTTGAATTTCTCAAAAGCTTCCGACTTGTTTCTCATAAGATTCACATAACCATAACGTGATGCATCATCCGTAAAGGTTACGAAGTATTCATATCCACCTCTAGTCTGGCTAGACATGGGCCTACATACGTCACTATGAAGGAGGGCTAACAGTTCGGTGGCGCATTCACCCTTACCGCTAAAAGGTGATTTAGGTATTTTGCCTAATAAGCAAGATTCGCAGACGTCATATGAATTTGGATCAAATCCGTCCAAGTACCCACTATTCGAAAGTGTGGATATGCGAGTCTTGTTTATATGTCCCAGACGACAGTGCCACATATAAGTTTCATCTTTGTTACTCATTTTGAGCCTTTTTGTTTGTTATATTATATGTTTGAGATTGATTTATATTCAAAATATAAAGACCATTATTTGCAACAGTAGTGCAAATTTCTACATCATTTTTATACGCAAAACACCCAGTGTTCTGAATACAAAAGAATAACCCATATTGGGTTAACATAGATACAGAAATAATATTCCTAGTCAAACTAGGTACATAATAGCAGTCTGTAAGTTCAAGTACATGCCACGATGGCAGTTCTAAAACAAAAGTGCCAACGGCCAAAACGGCGACCGGTGCCCATTTCCAATACGTAGATCAATCTGCCCTGAGGTCAGTCTCCTGCTAATCCACAAATCCTGCATATCAGTACATATATGAGTACACAACCAGAATCAAAAATTCAATTTTTAAAATTAGAAGTAGTCATGTTTATTTCAATAATAAACATACCTGAAGCTGGTGCCTTGCCCACTTTAATCTCCTTCTAGAGCGCCTTGTACTCACGGCAGTCACACTTCCAGTGACCCCGCTTGCCACACTGGAGGCAAACATCCTGAGATTTGTCCTAGGTTTCCCATAAGCCTTAACGATTTGGCCTTGCCCTTTCCTTTATGCTTCTTCTTCTTACACCTCCAGTCACCTTGGGCTCAGCCCTCGGTGTCTGAGATGTCGAAGCAAAGTGCGCCTCACGCTTATTGCCCTTAAGAAGCTCCTTCTCGGCTTCCTTGAGAAATGATAACAAGTCTCTAAGAGTATCATCAGTGTTCATCAAATTATAGTTTATGATGAACTGTCTCCAAGTGTGGGGGAAAGATTGCAAGATCATATCTATGGTAATCTCAGCCTCGAAGACTATCCCCATCTCATCCAGCTCATCTATGTCAGCAATCATCTGTGCCACATGGGACTCAACAGACATGCCTTCTGACATACGAGAACGTAAGAACTTCTTTACCGACTCATATCTCTGCGACCTTCGGTTAGATCGGTGAAGATCTTACAACCTCGCCAACATGTTATAAGGATCCAAGTCCATGTTCTGTCGACGGAAATGCTGAGTCATAGTAGCAAGCATAATTAACTGAGTAATATCACAATCATCGCTGTGAGTCTTCCAAAGCTCCAGCTCAAGCAGCTCATCAGGTTTGGGCTTAGGCCCAGAGGTCTCTGTATAGTGTATAGCAGCCTCTCGGCTCCAAGGACTATCCTTAGATTCATTTCCCAATCGGCAAAGTCCGTGCCCTTAAAGACATTTTCACCCATGATAATGTCTCAGACATTTCCCTTTCCAGTGATCTTGACTACGATAGTCTAACTATCTAGTCAACGATATTTGGGTACAGTCTAACTGTTACAAGAAAAAATAACATCGTATTAGTCCAACTAATAAAATAATTTTGAGGAAATATTTTCAAAGCACGTAAAGCTAAGTATCTGAATGAAATTGCAAATTAAATACTAGCCTCTCACTATTTTTCGGCGAGCCTCTAACCTTCTTTCGAGTACTCGGGAAACCCAGTTTCCTAGTGGGCTAGGATCCCGTTAAATAACACACAGTTTTGACTTTGGCCATCAAGCTGTCTGATATTTAACTAGGTAGATCTCGAAGATCAATTGGATCTCATCCAATCCTAGATCCGGTAGGTGGACATCCATGTCCGAAACATATATACAATATATATGCCAATATATCCAATATATTTTCCTAACCTTTTTTCCTCTCTGAATCAACTAGCCTGCTTGGCTTTGCACAACAAGCTTAATGATTCCAGTTAAGTGGGACCCATTGACATGGAAAGCTTCATAATCAATGTCGATGCACAAGAAGTGACCTTGACTTTGACCAATAAATCACAACTTGGACAAACCACCGGTATGGAACAAAACTCTCATGATTCAAACACATCCGCAATTGACAAAGTCTTGACTTTGGCCAATAAACCAATGTAAACTTTGGATCTTGAGTAAGAATCCTCAACGGAAGGAAAAACGCTTAATATGTTTTAAGGGTTTTTCGCGTAAATTGCAATCAATTTATTATCTTTGTTAAGGTCTCATCATACACCCTTAAGCATGCTTCTAAAACATCATAAGGCGTGAAAAGTAAATTAAATAACGATATGCGTATGGATATTTAAACAGATTGTTCGTAGAACAAATCGCTCCTTTTCCTCTCCTCGGCTAGAACTATTCTAACTCCTACCCAATTACATAATACAATAAAGAAACCTCATTTACATGAGGGGAATTGGTGAGAAGCGAAATATAAAGAATAATGAGATAAAAGGCTGGACACGCAGGTCCAATTTAATAAATTCTAAATTATTACAATTTCCAAAATTACCCTCGCCCATCTAATATCCATCCGATATATATTATTCATACAACACATTCATGTAGTCATACAAAGCATTTTATTCAATTAATCTAATCCAAATATTAATCTTTGATTAATGACCATCCATGTTCAAACAACGATTTGATTTACGCGAGTCCAACTCGTTTAAGAATAAATACTTAAAGTACGCATTCTTGAATTATATCGAACTACAATTTTAAATCCAATTTATTTGTATTCAATACTAATTCCAATTTAATTCCAAATTAAATATTTACACTTATATATTTGCCTTAAAGACTTGGATTCCAAATCCAATCTTAATGGGTCTCAAAGGCCCAATAACATCCAATGTCATTTTAATTAAAGTCTAATGGGCTTTTAATTGATTCTTAAGACATGGGCTTTGGCCATAATGATCAAACCCAAAATGCCAAGGCCCAATAGTGTTGGAGTTTTTTCAAGCTCCCAAGATCAAAACTCAAGCATGAATATCAAGTGAATACAACGACGGAAGTGCGGAATACTTACATCGAGCGGTTGAGCGACGATTTGGGCGACAAAAACAAAAAATCTGCACACTTTATCA
>SKCR01051474.1:0-15611 GCA_019454045.1 Zanthoxylum bungeanum | reverse complement strand
TAATCTCATAATGATTTGATGGTTATATATATATATATATATATATATATTAGATAGTGGATGTTATAACATGTTGTACTTTTATGTTTCGGTTGTGCATGGTTACTTACTGAGTTTTTATAACTCACACCAAACCAGTTGCTAGTTTTGCAGGTTGGCTTTTAGATCGGTCAACCAATACAGCTTTGGAAGTCATGCTCGAGACGTGGATCACCCAAGCTGAAGTCACCCTCGCAAGTGTCTTGGAAAGTGTTTAGATGCATAGGATTTGTGATTCATGTTCTGTTGTTTTCGTGCTGAGCACGTGGTTTGTATTAATAAGTTAAGGTTTTAATTGTTTACGATTTTGTGGGCACGGAGCCCTTAGGTGTGATTTTGATGTGTTTGTGTGGACCTGAGGTCCTTTTATTTGTTTTGAGAAACCTTAGATTGTCTTTGATGCTGGACTGCGATCCAGGTTGTCCAGTTTTTAGGATACATCATGCCGAATTTTCGGTAGATTCAGGGCTTATGGAGATGAGTCAATCCTGTCTCCTGCCGGTAGCATTCTGCCTTTGGCGGGGTGTTACAGGTTGACTGGCTCTTATACCTTTTCGGGTAAAAGGTCTTTTGGTCATTTTTCCTTTTAAACAGGATTCGCATACTAGTAAAGTTTCGAGCTTTAACTGGTTTAAGGCTTTGTTTTTTATCAACCTATCTATCCGGTCAAGGCTGTTATGACCAAGTCTAAAATGCCACATATATGTGTCATCATGAGAAATCTTTTGTCGTTTAGTTTTAGGTTTCTCAATATTAAATATTTCAGCGTTGAGCAGTGACCTATGTGTTAACGGTCTTAACACATACAAGTTATTTTCTGAGTTTCATGTGCATATGGTTAATCCATTTCTACGAATAATAACCAAATTGCTATTAAAAGAAACTGAAAAACCATAATCCAAGAGTTTAGAAACATAAAGCAAATTCCTGCGAAAACCAAGAATGAATAACACATTGTTCAAATTTAAATAACTTTTATTTGTAAAATTTAAACTGGAAACTCCCACTGCTCTTGCTGAAACAGCATCCTATGTCCCGACCTTCATGGTGTAGTCACCTTCAGCAAGGTCCCTCCTTGGGTCAAGTAGCTGCAAAGAAGAACAAACATGGTTAGTGGCTCCAGAATCAACCATCCAAGCGGATTTATCATCCTCCACTAATAGAGATTCGATAAAAAGTAAATCATGTTTACCAGTAGCCTTATTCTCCTTCAACTCAGCAAGGTATTTAAGACAATTCATTTTCCAATGCCAGTTCTTGTTGCAGTGGAAATATTTTCCCTTAGGCTTAGCATCCTAGGAGCCTTTCTTATTCTTCTTCTTCATTGGCTTAGCATTAGCCTTCCCACTTCCTTTCTTCTTCATCTTTGCAGATGTAGAAGACTCGGTAACATTTGCCTCAGCACTGGGCTTACGAGGATCCACAAGCATGGACTCGTAGTGGGTGAGCTCATTAAGCAACTGGGTCAATGTAAAAGTCAACTTGTTCATAACATAGTTGCTTTTAAACTGTAGAAAACTCTTCGGAAGAGTTTCCATAATCATGGTCACATGGATATGCTCGTCAATACGAGCACCATAGGTTTCGGTAGTGTTGAGATAGGACATCATCTTTAAGACATGCTCTCGGACTGATGACCCATCCTTCATCCTAGCAGTCATTGCTAAGACCATGGCCTCATGACGTTGACGCTCTGAAGGCTGCCCGAACATGCCCTGCAATGACTCCATCATCTGAGATTCTAAAGCCATAAGCTCATGCTTTACAGCAAGATTCTCGGACATCCCTGCTAGCAAGTAGAAGCGAGCTTTCTCATTTGCTGCGACCCATTTCTGGTAGGCATCGCGCACAGCTTGGCCAGTATTTCTGGCCGGCTCGGGAGGACACTCCTCCCTAAGGACAAACTTTAGGTCTTCGTAGACCAGGGTGCCTAAACCTATAGATTGTTCGGCAAGTATGAGTAAAAATAAGGAGAATGATAAGGAATGGGTAACAGTTTCAAGGAAGAATAAGGGTAAGGGTGTGGTGAAGGCAGTTGACACTTTGCCTCATGAGGAATTGGCTTTAGTTCCAGTTGATGTCTCTGAGATAGGTTCCAAATGTGTGGGATATTATTGTTCGTGTTGATAAGGAAGAATGGGAATGCTCCCCTTTAGTGAGAATGCCGAATAGCAAGAAGCCTGTAGATCATAGTAAGGAGTTGTGTTGTACGATGACTTTGGAAACCAAGGGTACCAATTCTATAAATGGTGAGGAAGCCATATATGATCTTGGTAAGGAGGCCGTAAATGAGCAATGTAAGGATGATGTATCACCCATTTGTATTGATAACTCTTTGGCATTGAAAGCTAAAGATTCTTTAGAGAAGAAATGGTTGGGTCAGAGTGGTAAGAATAAGAAGAACTTTGGTAGTAAGAGGGGTCGGAAGAGCCATTCACCTCGTGGTGGAAGGTGGAGATGATATGTTGTGTTGGTTTTCTCTATATTGTTTAAATGATTTTTGGCTGTTGGAACATTCGGGGTCTTAATGACCCTACTAAGCAGACTGAAGTTCAGAGGTTTTTCCGTGATGAGAAGCTTTCACTTCGTGGACTGGTTGAGACTAAAGTTAAGGATGGTAATCTTATACTTGTGTCTCGTGCTATTAATCCTTCTTGGAAGTTTGTTTTTCAATCATGTGTTATTCCTTTTGGAAGAATATGGGTATGTTGGAACCCCTCGGATGTGGATGTTATTATTATTCGGTCTTCTCCTCAAGCTATTCACTGTCGTGTTGCTCATGTTTCTTCTGCTTTGAGTTGTATGATAACAGTGGTTTATGGAGAATATAGTTATGAGAAGCGTCGAGAACTTTGGGCTGAATTGGTTGCCAGTGGTTGTGAGTTTAACACCTCTCCGTGGTTAGTAATGGGGGATTTTAATGCGATTTTCGATCATTCTGAGCATCATGGTGGCAGTTTGGATTGGCCTTCTTGGAAGGATGAGTTGGGTTTGTGTTTGGGCCGGGCTGGTTTGGTAGATGTTCAGTTTTCGGGTTATAGGTATACTTGGCATAATAAACAGATTGATTCTCCTATTTGGCGGAAACTAGATCGGGTGGTTGCTAATACCTCTTGGGAGTGCTATTTTCCTGGTTCAGTAGCTAGGTTTCTACCCTCGGGAATCTCAAATCATTCTCCTATGGTGGTTACTCTCTTGAAGCTCCCTACAAGGAAGATTCCTTTTAAGTTTTTTTATTTTTAGGCTGAGCATCCAGATTTTGTGTCAGTGGTAGCTAAAGCTTGGGATGTGGATATTTGTGGTACTCCAATGTTTCAGTTGTGCAAGAAATTGAAGAGTGTGAAGGTGGCGCTATGGAAGTTTAATTTAGATCACTTTTCTAATCTTTCTGGGAGGACCACATGTGTTATAAAGGAGTTGGGATGGGTGCAGAGGGCACTACAAGAGTCTCATTCTAATCCATTTCTGCTGAGTGAAGAGGTGAGATTGTCTTTGCTTTATGGAAATCTGAGTCGAGATGAGGAAAATTTCATGAGACATAAATCCCGAGTTCAGTGGCTTAATCTTGGTGATCAAAATACGAAGTTTTTTTTCCAAGCTATGAAGAATCATCATCAGAGAAGTAAAATTACTTCTATAACCACATAGGATAATACTCGTTTGGAGGATCCTGAACTAGTCCGAGAGGAGATTGTGTCCTTTTATAGTACTTTTTTAGAGCCTCAACCGAGTTTGCCAGATTTTGATCGAGATCTTCTTCTTTCACTATACTACTACTCAGTTTGTTTCTGATGAGCAGAGAGAGGTCCTTAGCCGAGAGGTTTCAGAAGAAGAGATTAAGGCTGCACTGTTTTCTTTAAAAGATCATAAGGCTCCTGGACCAGATGGTTTTAACTCAAGTTTCTTCAAGAAAGTCTGGTGTGTGGTAGGTGATGATGTTATTCATGCTATTCGCTCATTTTTTTTTTATCTCAGGGAAGCTCTTGAAACAGGTGAATGCCACATCTATTGCTCTTATTCCGAAGATCCCTAATCCTTCTCAGGTCAAGGATTTTCGGCCTATCTCTTGTTGCAACACTATCTATAAATGTATCTCTAAGATTATTACAGATCAGATTAAGATTGTTCTTCCTTCTATGGTAAGCTCCAACCAATCTGCTTTTGTGGCGGGTCGACGTATTAGTGACAATATCTTATTATGTCAGGAGTTGATCAAGAACTATCATAGGAGTGGTGGGCTGCCGAGGTGTGCTCTTAAGATTGATTTGATGAAGGCTTATGATACAGTTCGATGGGATTTAATGTTGGAAGTGCTGAGAACTATTGGGTTTCCTGAGAGGATGGTTGGTTGGATAGGAGAATGTATGACTTCTACTATGTTTTCTGTTTCTATTAATGGGGCGTTGAATGGTTTCTTTCCAGGAGGTCGTGGTTTACTTCAGGGGGATCCTATGTCTCCATATCTTTTTGTTTTGGCTATAGAAGTTCTCTCGGGCTTACTTCACAAGATGACTCAAAAGCAGGGTTTCAGGTATCATTGGCGGTGTTCTAAGAATCATCTTACCCATCTCTGTTTTGCTGACGATCTCATGATTTTTTGTCGAGCAGAGAAGGCTTCAGTTTCCATGGTAAGGGATTGTCTTCATCAATTTATGGGGTTGTCTGGTTTGGTTCCTAATCAAGCAAAGAGCCAACTTTTTTCTAGTGGTATTTCCTCAGTATACAAGCACAAGTTACTCAGCCTTTTGGGTTTTCTATGCGTTACCTGGGAGTTCCGTTGATTTCTTCAAAACTTCAGGCTTCTGATTATAATGTCCTTGTAGAACGTATTATTGGCCGAGCTGAGAATTGGAGTTGTAAATCTCTCTTTTTGTGGGGCGTTTACAGCTAATTAAATCAGTGTTGCTTTCTATCCAGGTGTATTGGTCTTCATTGTTTATATTGCCAAAGACTGTAATTAGGAATGTGGAGTCTATCATGAGGTCATTTCTTTGGAAGGGTAGTGAGCTTGTCTCGACATGGGCGAATGTGGGTTGGGATAGAGTTTGTTTGCCTGTCAAAGAAAGGGGTTTGGGGATTAAGAAGCTAGAGGATTGGAATAAGGCGGCTATTACTAAGCACTTATGGTTTCTTAATTCGAGTAAGGAATCCTCTTGGTCTACGTGGGTTCGTTCTTACTTGTTGAGGGGGCGTAGTTTTTGGGAAGTTACTTGTCCTAGTGATTGTTCTTGGAGTTGGCGGAAAAATTTAGGCCTTCGTAATTTTGTGCGTCGTAGGATGAGGTTTCAAATTGGGAATGGTGAGAAGGCTTTTTTATGGTATGGCAATTGGCACCTTCTGGGACCAATTATGGATACCTTGGGAGAGAGAGTCATTTATGATTCAGGACTAGGTAAGATGGCTAGGGTGGCCGCTATTGTTGATGGTAACTGTTGGCGCTAGCCATCAGCGAGGTCAGCCAATCTTCTCCAATTGGCTTGTTCTATGCCTTTGGATTTTGTTCCTTATGATACGAATGAGGATGTGCTGGTGTGGGAGGATGATCATAAAGGTAATTTTTCGGTCAGAAGTGCTTGGGATGCGTTGAGGGTAAGAAGTAATCGGGTGAGTTGGTACCAAATTGTTTGGTTTTCAAAGGCCATTCCAAGACATGCTTTCATGCTTTGGCTCACGATTCAATGAGGCCTTTATACTCAGGATCGGTTAATGGCTTTTGGAATTTCAGGTTGTTTTATGTGTGTGCTTTGTGGTTATTCGGGGGAGGATAGAGATCATCTCTTCTTCAAGTGTTCATTTGCTTTTCAGATCTGGTCGTCTATTTTGGCTAAATGTGGTATAGATTGGTGCTCTCGTGATTCGATGCAGACTATTAAGTGGATGGAACAGTATAATAGTGGATCTTTGTGTCATTTACTTGTTCGATTATCCTTTGCCGCTGCAGTTTACTTCATTTGGAATGAGAGGAATGCTCGACTACATGACGAGTCTCCTAGTCCATATAGAGTTCTCTTGACCAATATTATGTTTATTGTACGGACTCGTGCTAGTTTGTCAAGAAAGGTGAAGCTTTTATATGATAATAGATGGCTTCAACAATCTTGGCAACTATCATACGATATTTTTTGATTTGATTTTGCTTGTCTTTAGCCTAATTGGCTTTTGTTCTGTAGCTAGGAAGGCCTGTCTTCCTTAGCTCTCTGGGGTATGTCCCTGTGCTTTTGTTATTTCTTTGGTTAATATACTTACTTTATCAAAAAAAACTCCGGGTTATTCCACTAAAAACCCGAAGCTACACTCCCGTTGCCACATATAGTATATTAAGCCGAACCACATCGATGTCCAATCGATATAGTCATTACATACGGATTAACCCTTCACGAGTATCTCGTAATTAGAGCGGGGTCATAATATTTATTATACCCCTCTAATTATTTTTAACGTAAGTACCATTGATTCTCTAATGAACGATTTATTCATAATCATTATGAATTTTAATCTTTCTATTCGTAATAGAAAGACTTGAGAGCTCTAACCGTTCAAATACTGAATCAACCCTTAAGAAAGATACTCATCTACTTCTCGCAAGAAGGAGTGAACTCCATGTCTATGTAAAACTTCCCTAGATACACACCAAACCATGTCCCCAAAGTACGTAGCTATTGGTCGGGACTACTACACCAACCTCACCTTTGTAAATCAAAGGACATAGCCTGCCATGTAGGATTTCGTAGTACACTCAGGATTAAGATCAATCCATATATGACCATCTAGTAGATCGAAATGAATTTTTTTATTTGACGGATATTATAAGAAAGTCATTTCTATCTGGGTCCAGTCCTATATGATCACATTATACAAGGTGCCTTCATTGTCATGTCTCCACATGGAAGATCCCGGATCAAGGTCACCATATAATTATAGAATGGACTACAGCTAGGTAGCATCAAGATCAAGATACCAACATTCCAAGGCAAGAATGATCCTGAAGCTTATTTAGAATGGGAAAAGAAAATAGAATTGATTTTCAACTGTCATCACTACTCAGACGAGAAGAAGATCAGTCTGGTAGCAATTGAGTTTACCGATTATGCTATGATTTGGTGGGATTAGCTTGTCTCTACTCGGAGGAGAAACTATGAGAGACCGGTTTAGACATGGGCAGAACTTAGGGGTCTCATGAGAAAGAGATTTATACCCAGCCATTACTATAAGGAGTTGTATCAGAAACTACAACATCTGTATCAGGGGACCAAGAGTGTTGAGGACTATTACACAGAGATGGAAGTTGCCATGATCAGGGCAAATGTAGTTGAGGATGCAGAAGCTACTATGGCGCGGTTTCTAGGGGGCTTGAATAGAGAGATTGCAAACATGGTGGAGTTGCATCATTATGTTGATTTGGAGGATATGCTTCACATGGCTATCAAGATAGAAAGGCAACTCAAGAAAAAGTCAACATCCAGATTTGGTACTCAGGCTACTTCTGCATGGAAAGGGAAATGGGTTCCGAATGAGAAGCGAGATGGAGGCTTTGACAAGCCTAGAGGTGAATTCAGTGGAGGCTTTAATAAGCCTAGGGCCGAACCTAGTGCCAAGGGTAAAGAGGCTGCAGAACCGATCAAGACTAGACCAAAACCTGAGGGAGCAACTACTAGAATTAAGGATGTAAATTGTTTCAAATGTTTGGGCATGGGACACTATGCTTCACAATGTCCCAATAGGCGTACCTTAGTGATTGATAAAAAGAGTGGAGAGGTGTACTCTACCGATAGTGAGGTTGAGGAGGAGATGCCTGAGTTGAAGGATGCTAGTGACCATGAGGGAGCTGCATACCCGCTGGATAACTTATCCTTAGTTGTCAAGCGTGCTTTGAGTGCACATGTTGTAGAGGATGAGAGTGTGCAGCAGAGGGAGAATATATTCCATACTAGGTGCCGTGTGAATGGCAAGGGATGTAGTATGATCATAGATGGGGGCAGTTGTACTAATGTAGCTAGCACAGCTTTGATTCAGCGATTGGGGTTGAGTTGCTTAAGACACCCAAAGCCTTACAAGTTGCAGTGGTTAAATGATTGTGGGGAAATAAGTGTGACAAAGCAGGTATTGTTGAGCTTTACCATTGGGCCATACACAGATGATGTCCTATGTGATGTGATACCGATGCATGCAGGACATATTCTTTTGGGCAGGCCGTGGCAGTTTGATAAGAAGGTTATTCATGATGGGTTCAAGAACAAGTACTCTTTCCAGCATAAGGGAAAACCCATTGCATTATACCCACTTACACCTGCACAAGTCCATGAAGATCAGGTTAAGTTGCAACTTGAGCGTGACAAAGAGAGAGCGAAGGGAAACACCACCTTGGGTGAGACTAGTGAGAGTGGTGTATCTGGTGAGAAAAATAAGGCCAAGGCCGTGGGAGTTTCCAAGGGGAGTGTGAGTGACCGTAAGGGGGAAACAAAAAGGAGAGTTAAAAAGAGTTTCTACATGGGTGAGGGTGAAGCAAGGAAAGCGTTCAAGGCTAGCAAGCTCATGTTATTGTTAGTCTATAAGGAGCCTCATATTTATTTTACTAACTCTGACCATTTGCTTCCTGTGTCTATTTCATCTCTTTTGCAGGATTACAGTGACGTACTGACAGAGGACATACCTAGTGGGCTTCCACCCATTAGAGGTATTGAACACCATATAGACTTCATACTGGAGCAGTCATTCCTAACAGACCGGCTTATAGGAGCAATCCCGAGGAGACAAAGGAGCTACAAAGGCAAGTACGAGAGTTGATGGACAAGGGGTATGTAAGGGAAAGCATGAGTCCTTGTGCAGTACCAGTGCTTCTAGTTCCTAAGGAAGATGGGACGTGGCGTATGTGCGTTGACTGCCGAGCTATCAACAATATTACGGTAAAGTATCGTCACCCCATTCCTAGACTAGATGACATGTTGGATGAATTGCATGGTTCCAAAATTTTTAGTAAGATTGATTTAAAGAGTGGATACCATCAAATTCGCATGAGAGAGGGAGATGAGTGGAAAACTGCATTTAAGACTAAGTATGGCTTGTATGAATGGTTAGTTATGCCATTTGGTCTCTCAAATGCACCTAGCACATTTATGAGATTGATGAATCATGTTATGCGTGCATTTTTAGGTAAGTTTGTTGTGGTTTATTTTGATGACATCTTAGTTTATAGTAAAACAGTAGATGAGCATGTAATGCATTTGGAGCATGTACTTGATGTTTTATGAAAAGAACAATTGTATGCTAACTCTGACAAATGCACATTTTGCACGGATAGAATTGTTTTTCTTGGCTTTGTTGTGAGTGTAGATGGCATCGAGGTAGATGTGGAGAAGGTAAAGGCAATTCAGGAATGGCCTACACCAACTACAGTGACAGAAGTCCGAAGCTTTCATGGGTTAGCGAGCTTCTATAGGAGATTTGTCAAGGACTTCGGTAGCATTGCCGCGCCATTGACTGAGGTAGTAAAGAAGACGGTTGGTTTTCAATGGGGCGAGGCGCAAGAGCGAGCATTCCAAGACCTTAAAGTGAAGTTATGCAGTGCACCCATTTTAGCACTACCCAACTTCGAGAAGACATTTGAGATTGAGTGTGACGCATCAGGGTTAGGTATTGGAGCAGTTCTCATGCAAGAAAAGCGGCCAATAGCCTATTTTAGTGAGAAGCTGAATGGAGCAGCTTTGAGGTACCCCACGTATGACAAAGAGTTATATGCGCTTGTGAGAGCACTTGAGACATGGCAGCACTACTTGTGGCCTAAAGAGTTCGTGATCTACACCGACCATGAATCATTAAAACACTTGAAGGGTCAAGGTAAGCTGAATAAGCGACAAGCAAAATGGATGGAATTCGTTGAGTCATTTCCATATGTTATACGCTACAAGCAAGGTAAAGAAAACATAGTGGCCGATGCATTATCTCGCAGATATGTTTTAATTACTTCAATGCATACACGGATGTTGGGATTTGATTCGATTAAGGAATTATATGAGTGTGATTATGATCTTGGTGAGATTTTTGCTACTTGTGCAAATCATATTTTAGAAAGTTTTACATTCATGACGGATTCTTATTTAAAGCGAACAGGTTGTGTGTTCCTGCTTGTAGTATGCGTGAGTTGCTTGTGAAAGAAGCGCATGCGGGAGGTTTGATGGGGCATTTTGGGATTACTAAGACTTTAGCTATTTTACATGAGCACTTTTATTGGCCTAAAATGAAACGTGATGTTGAGCGTATTTGTGATAAGTGTCTAACATGTAAGCATGCTAAATCTAAATTAATGCCACATGGTTTGTATACTCCTTTGCCTGTACCTAGTGAACCCTGGGTTGATATATCGATGGATTTTGTGTTAGGTTTGCCTAGGACAAAGAGGGGAAGAGATTCAATCTTTGTTGTAGTTGATAGGTTTAGTAAAATGGCTCATTTCATTGCATGTCATAAAACCGATGATGCTACAAACATTGCATATTTATTTTTCAGAGACATAGTGTGACTCCATGGTATACCTAGGAGTATTGTATCTGATAGAGATGTTAAGTTCCTTAGCCATTTTTGGAAGGTGTTGTGGGCTAAACTAGGCACCAAACTATTGTATTCTACCACATGTCATCCACAGACTGATGGACAAACAGAGGTAGTTAATAGGACTTTATCTCAATTATTGCGCACTATAGTTGGCAAGAATTTGAAGAGTTGGGAAGATTGTTTTCCATTTATTGAGTTTGCATATAATCGTAGCATTCATTCTTCTACATCATTTTCACCTTTTGAAATTGTTTATGGTTTTCAGCCACTAACTCCATTGGATTTGTTACCTTTGCCTGTTGATGAGCATGCGGGACTAGATGGAAAACGGAAAGCCGATTTGGTCAAGCATATACATGAGAAAGCAAGAGAGCAAATACAACGGAAGAATGAGCAATATGTTTCTCATGCTAATAAGGGAAGAAAGCGTGTGGTATTTCAGCCTGGAGATTGGGTTTGGGTACACATGCGCAAGGAGAGATTTCCTGAACAACGTAAATCTAAGCTACAACCGAGAGGGGATGGTCCATTTTAAGTCTTGGAACGGATTAATGACAATGCATACAAGCTGGATTTACAAAGTAAGTATAATGTGTCTGCTACATTTAATGTTTCTGACTTAACTCATTTTGATGCAGGTACAGATTCGAGGTCGAATCCTTTTCAAGAGGGAGGGGATGACATGATCCAGGACGACAACAAAGCAAAAGACCCATTACAAGTACCAGAAGGGCCAATTACGAGGCAGAGGACCAAAAGACTCAGAGAAGCAATGGCGGGATTAGTTCAGAGTTTTATGGCCGACTGCAACAAATAAATAGAGACGCATGTGGGCTTTGATGGAAAGGGCCCAAAGCCATTTCACTTGGCCCAAATCAGTTTAGAATAAAGCTTCATAGGCATTTGAAGACTTAAAGACTGGTATTTTTTGTAATTTCGTATTTAGGGGCATTGCTGTCTTTATGCCTTTAGGGTTTCTTTTGTATCACTATTTAAGCTTTCTTTCTTTTTCATTTGGGAGGTAATCAACGAAATTGTAAACTCAAAAGCTTAAAGCTTTGGCTATGGCCGAATTATTATAAGGGAGGGATTCCTCTTTTCAAGTTTGAATCGACTTATCTAAGTTTGGCACACTTAGTGGCGTCTCCATTGCTAGCAAAACACTACAAGGATTCATCTTAAAGGTTCTCAAGGGCAAGTTCTTTGTGGGTCTTCTCTGTGGCCTTGAAAGGGTTTTGTTCCTACAAAATCAAATTCGCGGTTCTTGTGGTTCTGTCCGTTGCTTGGGGTTTGCTTGGATTTCGAATCCAAGTGGGTTCTTTGTCACTATTACATATGTTTCTTCGTGTCAATTTATCCGAATAATTATTTTGGTTCATTGAGACATTTCGTCGAACACTTGGTTTGCGATGCCCAAATTTAACCAATTTTTCAGGTTTCAATTCCTTGACCATTTCCAATACAAAATGCAATTCCAATCCATCTTATTCACTCTCTAATCATTTAGATTCAGCCCAAAAATACTAAAATTCAGTACAATCCCCTATCACATTCATACACATCAAGGCTTCATCTCATGCTAATACTATCATGATAACCTCCAAAATACATGCTAGCAACTTAATCAAAACTAAAATGAAAAATAAATTCTAGAGTTCTTCCATGTGCGAATTTAGGGGTAAAATAATCATGCTTGATACTTAAGATTAGAATAAGGAACATGAATAGAAGCTTACTTAAAAGAAATCTTGG
The DNA here is from genome assembly GCA_019454045.1 of Zanthoxylum bungeanum. Taxonomy (NCBI): domain Eukaryota; kingdom Viridiplantae; phylum Streptophyta; class Magnoliopsida; order Sapindales; family Rutaceae; genus Zanthoxylum; species Zanthoxylum bungeanum. Next base: position 3,272 of record SKCR01051474.1, on the reverse strand, counting down.
AATCATCACTTGTTATTTCAAAATTTGCTTGAGGAAGAAGAAGATTGGAAGAATCCTTCATGAGTTGCTCATATCATGGCTTGAGAGAGAGATGAGTGAATAGTAGTTAGGGTTAAAAACAAAACATGGGCTGCCTTATATACAGGTAGGGCATAATGTTTTTATTATTTTAGAAGAAACATGGTGATATTTCTAGAACAATCTCGAATGCTATAGTAACTGTTACATGAACGTATTTGTTGACTTGATTTTGGTCCGGTTTTGGGAAAATATTCAATACAAAAGTTGTAGGTCTCGGTCTTATCTTTCTGACGATATAAAGTTCATAAAAATTGGAGACCGTATAAAAAAGTTATGGCTAAAATTCTAATGGTTGTTCGGAGTGGTACATAAAAGCAAAATTCGTATCGGAACTGCAAAAGGTATATCAAATGTCTGAAAAGTAATTTCCTGAGTAAATACACGCTTGAGTATGATTTATGTCATGTATTATGCCACATATAGTATAGCAGTCGTCGGAATTACCAGTGTGTTATATTTTCTCCCCCCTTAAATAGGATTCGTCCTCGAATGCCCTTTAGGACTGAGATTCTTGATACTGAATATCTTATCACAAGTCGCCGGATTCACACGCTATTTCCTAGGCCACCAATTCCAACTGATTGTATTCTTATAGCTAACTCTACTTCATCAACTATATCGTATTACTTCCCGATGATCATCCATACGTTGTCATTATACCATAGGATAATGTGATCATCAAGCTGAACCTTGTATGCCATGACTTAGAAGTCATAACTGGGTATGTACTCTATTTTATCTGCGTGAATTCTTAATCTGTTGTAAACTATTCTGCATTATCTATATTCAATTTGACTTAACAACTAAGATATTCGCCATATTGATCTTTTACATTTGGCTAGTAAGCATACGTTATCCTTTTTCTTATTTTAATATATGCTTCATGCATAACTTCTCTTGCCCTGTTTGCACATACTATTCCAAGGTTCGTGAGCTCTAATGAAAATCCCATTGAATTCTTGATTGAGAGGTAATTCCCCGTCCTCACTTCATGAAATTTTTGCTAAGTACTCTACACTACCGTCATGCTACAACTATTGTGATACGTCAAAGAAATCACATTTATAGACCTCTAGTGATGCTCAACATTCCTTAGCTCATTCAGTTTCTTCTTAGCTGAAACTTTTGAGTTTCTCTAGAAATACTAGTTTCCTCTATGGTTAGGTTTTTTCATATCCTGCTGCCATTCATGGTGTAAATGCATAAAAGAATAATCTTACTAGGTATTTCCTTAGCGCTACATACTCGACCTTATTCTGGCATTCATTCTCACAACTATTTATCTCTCTTTTTTCCCCTCGCTAAGCTTCAACTGCTTATGAGCTTCGTTCTTCAAGTTCTCTTATCTCTGCCTATCTGTGGGGATTAGGTACTCATAGTTCATGGTCAAATTCTTCATATACTTCTAGCTTACTATTGTTGTTTACTGATGGCTTTTATATTCAGCGACATTGGTGATTCGATTCTGGTTAATGTTCATACTTTTCCCATACCTTAAAATGCGTTGCTAATCTAAATCTGGTTAACTTTCTTCCACACCGAATTTTTCTCTTTACCTGGTTGCAATCTAGGATATCCCTATTTCAGTTATTCCCATAGTCTTATTCTGTCAGCTATTGTTCTGGTCTCAACAATATCCGTAAATCTGGTTTCCTTGGCCCTTTTTAGGTTATACTTCAATAAGTCTGCTTCAATTCATCCAAACATTGTTTATAACAATACGCTGCGAAGGGAAATATATGGGCTATACTCGTTATCTTTCTTCCAACTCTATATTTGATAGAGCTTTGGTCTCATGCTAGAGCTTAAAGGCTCGCTGGTATACATTCTATAATGTATCCTGTTGATACCATTCTTCTTCAATTCCAAAATAGAAAGGTTTTTTGTTATACGTCCTTGGTCATGTCTAACATTGTTTCTCATGTATTCCTGTCATTGCTTGACTAATATTTTCTCTTTTCATCGTTTCATCTAGACAACTCCTCTTCTAAATCTTTTACTTAGAGTTATTTTCCTCTTCTTTTCTGCTCTTATACTATATATGAAGGTTTCACGTTTTATGTCTTGGTCTCCTTCCACTACGTATTCACTTGTTTCTGGGAATATCTTGGGGGTGAACATCGTGGTCCATCATTACTGCTATTGTCTAAAGAGGGTTGGCAGAGTGGGTGACAAGAACTCACTTGGGTTGGAAACCAAGCAAACCCCAAGCATCTTTCTCAAAACCCCAAGAACTTTGAATACTGATTTTGTAGGAACAAAACCCAACCAAGATCAGCTCCTAACCACCATGAAACTCACGTCCATGATAACCACAAGCATGAAATCAGATTGTATTTTGCTAGCAATGGAGACGCCACTAAGTTGCCAAGCTTAGATAAGTCAATTTGAACTTGAAAAGGGGAATCCCTCCCTTACAAGAAATTTAGCCATAGCCAAAGCTTAAAAGCTTCAAAGTTTGATGAAAATGTCTTGAATGTTATTCAAAGAGAAGAAAACAAAGTTAAATAGGTTACAAAGAGAAACCCTAAAGGTGTGAATGGACAAAAATGTCCCTAAAGTGAAATTACCAAAAGACCTGAAAACTACCCAAACCATTCACTCAAGCACGTCCCCAAAAGTCTTTTCCCACCTAAAGTAGCTTAAAACAATGATTAGAAACTAATCTAACTTAAGCTAATTTGAGGTGCTTACATCAAATAGTAAATTGACGTGCTTACTCAATAAGCAAGGTTCTAAGCATAATTAAGCCTAATGGCATAGTCAACCATTCTAATTACATCATAAATAAAGTCAAAATGTCGAGCACAAATGACAAAAATGCCCCCATTTGGCCGAATTCAACATGGTCCCAAAATGGGTGAAATCGGGTCAAAAGGATGCTGGTGCTGAAGCTACTCTGCTATGCTTCAGTCTGAGCTGATCTGGGTCAAATGAATAGCTTGGGGACCTCTCTGGTTATGCCCATATATGTCTCTGGTGTGCACTTGACTCGGTTGCTGCAACTGGTCACATAGCTCTGAGCAAGTCCCGCAAAGGCCTCTCTGATCTTCTTTGCTCTTTGGCGAGTGATTGGACCTGTTGGAAACTGCATGGGTTCTTCCAGTTGTTAGCTGCATGCTGTAATGTCTCTGGTGTGGTTGGACTCATGTCATTCCCTCCTTGTTGAAAAGGATTCGACCTCGAATCTG
>SKCR01051473.1:0-15596 GCA_019454045.1 Zanthoxylum bungeanum | reverse complement strand
TGGAACCATGTTTTTTGATAAGATCATAAAGGAATATGGTTTCATTCAAAACGAAGATGATTCTTCTGTATATAGAAGGTTAGTGGGAAGCGCACTGACATTCATTGTCCTATATGTGGATGATGTATTACTTCTTGCAATGACATTCCATGCTACAATCGGGGAAAGCTTGACTTTCATAAAATTCTCCATGAAAGACCTGGGAGCGACCAGCTTTTATTCTAGGAATAAGGATCTACCCGGATAGATCTAGAAAGCTGTTTGGATTCTCCCAGAGCTCGTACATTGACAAATTATTGAAGAAGATTCAACATGGATCATTCCAAGAGGGGGCTTCTTCCAGTGTCACATGGCATCTCTCTATCTAAGGACATGTTTCCTAAAGCTAAAGATGAGAGAGATTCAATGATTGATCCGTATACTTCCGCAGTCGGATCGATCATGTACGCCATGATATGTACGTGACCTGATGTCTCATATGCTTTGAGCATGTGCAGTCGCGCTCAAGACCGATCCAGATGATGGGTCACTGGATTCCTGTAAGAAAGTCCTTAGTATCTTAGACGAACTAAGGATGTTTTCTATCTATGGGGAATGAAACTTGAGGTGACTGGTTCATCGATGCAAGTTTCCAAACCGATAAAGATGACCGTAAGAGCAATCAGGGTACTATTTTGTGTTGAACAACAGAGCAGTGAGCTGTAAAATCTCCAAGCAAGAGAATTTTTTCCAATTCAATCAACAACATAAGCAGAATATATTGCTTAGCTGAGGCAGGAAAAGAGCAGTTTGGATCCGTAATTTCCTAAATTAGATTAGGAGTAGTTCCATTAGCAGCTGAGCTCGTACCTTTGTATTGTGACAATAATGGGGCTATAGCACAGGCTAATGAACCACGTTCTCATCAATGATCCAAGCATGTACTTCGATGGGTTCATCTGATTCGTGAGATCATACATCGTGGCGATGTAAAATCGAAGAATCTCATCAGATGATCATTGAAAGATCCGCTGACGAAAGCTAGCTCAGCAAAAGTTGAGCGACATGTATGTTGGTTAATTCTAAGGTCCCAAGATCAAATCAAGAACTGAAATATGCGTGAATACACCAAGAAGATAGCGGAATACTTACATTGATCGGTTATGTCGATTTGAAGACGAATCATGCCCAAAACGCACTGCCTTGGTAAGCGTACTGACTGCAACCAGTCATGCTCACTGTCTTGGCAGTTTCGGGTCTCAAAACGAAGCTAAGCTCCAACTCCATCGGATGAGTCCCCGCCCGCCTCATGGGTGAAACCTCCCTACCACCTTCGCAAAACTTGAAGTGTGCTAGCACTTGATTTTCACCATGAGAAACCACTCTTGCTTCCCCTTATTCACGCCCAAAGCTGGTTCAAAACCAGTGAAGAATGCCACCATTGGCGTGAGAGGAAGAGAGAATTTTGAGAGAGATAAAATTTGTGTTATTAAGTTGTTAAAAATGATTTACCAAAAATCAATTTATATTTATGCCATAATTTTCATTAAATTAATAATAAAATTATGACACAAAACATGCAATGGCTTAGAGTGTAAACACTCAATTTCCATGCAATAACATTGAGTGCATTGTACACTATCTACATGCAATGACATTGAGTGCAATGTACACAATCTACATGCAAAGCATTAGAATGACATGTGTCATGTGGGCCCCACACGTTTCCAAATGAAAGTGGGCCCACGTGCACTCACGCGTTCGGGTTCGATATTTCCGAAATACCGAGCTTACTTCGCGACGTTAATTCAATCGAATTTAATAAATAATTGCGCCTAGCGAAATTATTATTTACGTCGCTAACGAATTAATTCTAAATTAACTCGTTTACCGATTAAAATCTGATTTTAATTCCGCGTCGAAATCTAATTTCGTCTAATATATCGAATATATTAATATATCGATTAATTCCGAATTAATCGTTCTCTCTCTTTAGACGACATTTTATCCCGGAAAAACATCTCCGTTATTAATCCTAGATTAATTTTCTCTCTCTTCTATTATAATCCCAGATTATAAGAGTGCGAGTTGTGCGTCATCGGTGGATTATCGGGAAGCGACCCATGATCCCCGGATAATCTGGCAGTAAATACGGTCGTCGGAGTATCCGAATCACGTACGTACCAAGTACTACGTTCTACCGATTTACAAGACAAGGTCGACTCCTAGCAAAGCACCAAGTCTACCCAATTCTCCGGACATATCCATTTAAGAATATTAAGATCTGTATCAAGCGTAGTATACTAATGTATTGTGTATATCGGCCCAGTATCGGATAATCACGTGCTAGGGCTGGGGCTGGATAAGTGTCTGCCCGTCCGAAGCACATGTCGGATGTCTGGTAACTAGTCTCTATAATCGGATATACATGACCTTGTCATAATATCCCGATGGCCGGCCAGCACTTAAGAGGCACTAATCCGTATCCTGCGTGACATCATCTCCAATATGACTGAAGTGATACTTCCATCTGACATCACACCCAATACTCTACGACTCTCTGATAAACCCAGAAGTGGTGTACTGAACCCGTTTAAAGTCCCCTACCACCAAGACCAAAGTTTACTCGATTATCGTAAGTATTAGCGATGTAAGTCTCAGGTTAAGACCATACACACCTACCTTGATTTCGGCCTCCCATAGAACATATGTCATAATACCAATGGGATTCCGAGGGGTCTATCCAGAGCGAAGCTGTTTCCCGTACCGTCGGTTAAACACGACCTCCTATCGCACTTGCATAAGTATCCAATACTTATATATATGAGAACTATGCCGTTGTGCCCTCACAAACGCGCACAAGTGCAATACTAAGCCTATTCCGCATTATCGATGTCCAGTCTCGATAATACTACGGCTAGGGATATTTAATGATTAAACCTTCGGGGACTGATACTGTCTCATATCATTCTCAGTCAAGGTACTAATCATAGGGACCTCTCTTCATTTATATATCTATGGTGATCTAATCACAAATGATGAGAGTGCAATTTCCTCCTTGTCACATAGTTAATTTGCTACAACAACACAATGATCTGTGCAAATAGTGACGCTATGGGTCATTTTGTCCATGTCCAACAATCTCCCACTTGGCACATAGCCAGTCACTCAAGTGTCCCCACACCCACACTGACTATGTACGGTTCGCTCAAATTGCTGAGGAAAGGTTTTCGTCAGCGGATTTGCTTAATTATCGTCTGACGCGATTTACACGATCATCACATCGCCACGATGTATGATCCGAAACGAATCAGATGATATAGAAGTATATATCTGGATCGTCGATGAGACCTTTAATTCTTTAGCCTGTGATGACGCCTAGCTCAGCTGCTAACAGAACATATCTAATCTAATTAGATTTATTATCGTTCCAAATGGCTTCTATTGCTGCCTCAGCTGCAGCAATAATCCGCTTTGTTGTTAATTCGGCAACAGTTATCTTGCTCGGAAGATTTCCAGCTCACTGTCCCGGTTATTCAAACTTTATAGTACCGTAGTATTTTAATTGTTTGGAAACTTGCAGTAGTGATCCCAGTCACTTCAAGTTCTCCATCTCCATAGTTTAAGACAACATCTTAGTTCTCTCAGATACTACCAGATGTTCTTAATCTTCAATCCAGTGACTATCACTTGGATTGACCCGATTGTGACTCCATATGCTCGAAGCGTATGAGACACCAATACAAGTACATTTTAAATGTACAATTTCCCAGAGAGTGTTAACAACAAACTCCATCTATCCCAGTAGATCTTTATTCCTTGAATAAAGGTTGTTACTCCCCAGAATTCTACGGAGAATTTCTATTGAAACCAAGCTTTCACCAATTGCTTTATGGGAATTTCACCTGTCAGTGCGCTCTCCCACTAACCTCCTTATATACACAAGAATTATTTAGTTTTGAATCAAATCATAAACCATTATGATTATTTCAAAATAACAGTTCCAAGAACCTTATGCTTGCATCAATCCAAACATGGATCGAATAACCCGCAAACCTTGTTTGTCGGTTATACAAAATCGTCAGGATGTTGAAAGCATCCTCCAAAAGGTTTCCTTTTCAAGAAAGCGATTTTGATCTGTAACTGACATATTCCATAAATGAAATATACAGTTATCAACAAGCATCTTCAAAATGGACTTACCATGGCAACAGGTAAAAGGTTGAACCGTTATTAACATAATGTTGATAACGATACCTTTCCGTCAAAAGCCATGCTTTGTACGTTGGTATGTTGCCTTCCATGTATGTCTTCCTTGAAGACGTTTAATGTACCATAGGCAAAATGCCTTGTGGTACAACAACTAGTATCCAAAATAGTTGTTATACATGGAATCCATTTCGGTTTCATGGCACTTTGCCATATTAGGGAGTCGATACCTCGTATCACTTCCTCATACGTAATCAGTTGGTGTACCTTAAAAGATTAAAATCTTTATGAGGTGAGATCAGAAACCCATACCCCAGGTTGTTTTTCTGACTCTCTCTGATCTACGCGGTTTCTTGTGTATGTGAAGATTAATGGTATAGATTCATCATTGATGAACTATTTGTGTTCCATTAAGGACTTCGTGCTTTGAATAGTATTACTCCGATTTTCATCGAGTATCACTATCCTCCCACTGACCACTGCATATCGGTATTCCTTCAGGAAAACCGCATGGTGAGCAACAATCACATTGTTCTCATGTGGGATTATAAGTACTATACTTATGGTTTCCCTTAGGATAACCTATATTGGCACTAATCCAATTTGGGTCCTTTAGTTTGGTATCATCCAAACGTCATGCCTGGCATACCCAATTATCAGGAATGAGAAACCTCGTTTCTTCCCTGTTCATATCCTATATGATATCTGTCAAACAGATTTATATGGAACCTTATTCTAAATAAGTTTTGCACTGTTAATACATATCTTGTTGAAGGAAATTATAGCTCAGAGCGACTCGTGATAAACCTTATCATGTCCAACAAAAATTCGGTTTTTTGGTTCGGACACACCATCTAACTAATGTTCTCGGGAGGAGTCCTCATATGAAAGAATACCGTACTCTTTCATTTATATATGAAACTTACTGCTTAAGTATTTTCCTTTTCGGTCTTACCGTGGCGGAATAATACTATAGCCGATCTGTTTGTCTACTTCGTGTCGAAACTCTTAAGTTTCCGATCTGTGTTCTTCAAAAGAAACACATAACCATAACGTGATGTCACATCCGTTAAGGTCACGAAATATTCATGTTCACATCTAGCCTAGCTAGATATGGGCCCACTTACTTCACCATGAATAGGGCTAACAGATCGGTGGCCCTTTTACTATTACCAAGTAAATAGTATTTTAGGTATTTAACCTAGTAAACTAGATTCGTAGACCTTATTTGAATAGTCAAATCAGTCCTAGTACCCACTCTTCAAAAGTGTGGATATACGAGTCTTGTTTAATAAACTAGATTCGTAGACCTTATTTGAATAGTCAAATCAGTCCTAGTACCCACTCTTCAAAAGTGTGGATATACGAGTCTTGTTTAATTGTGTCCCAGACAACAATGCCACAAATAAGTCTCTATTGATCAAATCAATTGAGCTATTTATTTGTCATTTTATATGTTTTTGAGATTTTATTATATTCAAAATATAAATTCTGTTATTTACATCCAATGTATTTATCTCAGTATCATCTTTATATAATGAAACACTTTAGTGTTCTAGAATATAAAGGTTTTATCCGCATCGGATTAAACACTGATATAGAGATAATGTCTCTAGTCTAACTAGTTACATTATAACATTTCCTAATTTAAGTACATACCCAAATGGTAGTTCCTAAATTTAGGTATCTACGGTCGAAACAGCAGCGACTTTCGTCCCGTTTTCCGATTTGCAGAGAAATCTCGGCTTGAAGCCAGTATCCAGCTCACAGCGGATTCTGAACGTCAATACATATATTTATGTACCACACTAAGTATTTAAAATCTAATTTTAATACTAGTTGTGAACATAACTTTGACAAATATTTTTTAAAGTTAGAGCCTCGCCCTTTCTTTAATTCCTTCGTGTCTTCCATATCCAAATGGTAGTCACTTTGAGATATGTCAATTATCCTTTTCAATATTTCACAAACCTTTGGCCAAGCCTTGGGTTTCGGAATATCGAAACGATGTGCACCTTGTGCTACATGCCCTAATTGCAAACTTTGACTTTTCTCCACTAGAATAGTCAATTAATTCTCCAAGAATTATTAATTGCAATTTTAATACTTTTAAATCTAAAGATAGATTTATTGTAAGTATATTAATTAAGCACTAAAGTCATCATCACATAAATCTTCCAAAGACTTTATGCTCTACTATTTGCTTAATTATGGGCTTAGTAATAATAAGTTATTTTATCAAATAAATTAACCTATTATTAATTCCCAATTGAAAATTAAATCATTTAAAACATTTAATCCAAGGATTATATATTTTAAATATTCAACCTTTTCAATTCTTTACTTGATTTTAATAGTCCAACTATTTAATCAAATTATTAAGGTACTATTTATTATAATGATTAATAATCCAATTATTTAATCAACTATAATTTTAATATTGATTACTATAATCCCATTATAAAATCAACTATCATTTAATTCAATTATATTGATTACTATAATCCATTATAAAATCAACTATAATTTTAACATTGATTACTATAATCCCATTATAAAATCAACTATCATTTAATTCAATTAATTGATTACTATAATCCAATTATAAAATCAACTATATATTGAATGAGTTTGTATATAGTCCAACTATATAATAATTTAAAACAACATAAAATATTAGTCCAACTAATACTTTTGATTAATACGACGAGTAAAAATGTAAATGAGCGTTTTTAGCGAGTATTCGAACGAATATTGCAAATTCAATACTTGCCTCCCACTATTTTTCGAGTCTCTAACCCTCTGTGGAGTACTCGGGAAACCGCGTTTCCTAGTGGGCTAGGATCCTATTAAATAACACACAACCCTGACTTTGGCCAATAAAAAGCTGTATGCTATTTAACTAGGTAGATCTCACAGATCAATTGGATCTCATCCAATTCCTAGATCCGGTTAGGTGGACATCCAAGTCCGAAACATATGTATAATGTCAATGTATCCAATACATTTTCCTAACCATATCCTCTGAATCATTTAGGCCTTGGCTTTGGCCAAACACAAACCTAATGATTCCAGTTAAGCGGGACCCATTGACGAGGAAAGTTTCGTAATCAATGTCATTGGACAAAAAGTGATCTGACTTTGGTCAATAAAAATCACGATTTGGACAAGACAAGACGATATGCAACAAAACTCTCATGATTCAAGTACATCCTTGATTGACAAAGGTCTTGACTTTGGTCAAAAACAAACCAATGCCAACTTCGGATCTTGAACAAGAATCATTCAATGGAAGGATATTTGCTTAATATAATTGAGGGATTTTCGCGTGCAAATTGGCTACCAATTTAATTATCTTTGTTAAGGTCTCATCATCATACACCCTTAAACATGCATTCTAAATACATAATAAAGCGAGTATGAAATAAAATAATAATGATATGCGGATGGATACTTAACACATTGATCCTAGATCAAATCTCTCCCTTTCTCACTCAAGCTAGCACTTGTACTACTTCTACCCGTTACACACTACACTTCTAAAGAAACCTCATATAGTAGAGGGGAATAGGTGAGAAGAGAATACAAAGAGAAAGAAGGTGATAAGGGGACACGCAGGTCCAATTTAATAAATCGAATTTATTACAACAATTTCTAAAATTTCCCACCCGACTAATATCCATCCGATATGCATTATTCATTCAACACAACCACGTATTCACACACATAAGCATGCTATCAATCAATCTAATCAAATTAATTAATCTGATAATTAAGTGATCATCCAATGTTCAAACAACGATTTGATTTTGTTCGAGTCAAACTCGTTTTTGCGAATAAGTACTTAAAGTACGAATTCATGAATTAAATTAAACTACATAATTAAATCCAATTTAACATGTATTTAATACTAATTCATTATTCAATTCTAAATTAAATATTGCACTTTATATTAATAAACCTTTTACGATTTAAATTCCAAATTCAATCGCGTCGGGACTCAAAGTCCGAATAACGTCCAACGTCATTCAATTAAAGTCCAATGGGCTTTTGATTGATTTCTTAAGGCGTGGACTTTTGGTCAACTCGGGTCAAACCGATAACCAAAGTCCAATCCGGGATTTACCCCATAAGCCCATAAATCAATCTTGGCCCATTAGGCCCAATTGAACTTCAAGCGTCATTAGTCGCAATTGGGCTTTATGGTTAAGGTTTTGGGCCCAATGGATCCAATCCACTTGGCCTAAACCAAACTTGATAAATCAAGCCCAATAGCCCAATTACAACTTTAAATTCTAATTTCCAAAATTAGGCCCAATTAATTAAATCCAAAAATCCAATTTTCACAATTTAATTACCAAAAGTGCATTATATGATTAATCAAGTAAATCAACATTTCCAAAACACTAAATTAGTCCAATTAATCATACTTAATTCATTATTACATGTCAAACACACATAATGAAAAATCAAACCCATAAACATGCTTCAATGCTCTCGGCCAAGGAAGGTGATTTTGTGTCCGATTCGGTTTCGATCCAATCGAACCTACAATCGACATCAAATCAACATCCGATTTGATTTCATACACATCCAATGTCAAACAAAAACAAAACACCAAGACATTAGGGCAAAGGCACCATTCGGCCAACATAAGAATTTAGGGTTTTTGTTCAATTTAAAATTAAATCCAATTCAATCTTAAATTAACATCATCCTTACTCCATTACAACTCATCCAATGAATTAATAATGAAAAATCCAAGATCCCAAAAATCATATACATTCGGCCAAGGTGTTAATTTTTTGGGGAAAATAATTCCAAATCATTTTTCATCAAATTAGTCCAACCAAAATGAATTTAAACATTTATAAGCATACTCAAACAAGCAATTTATTCAAATCATGCTCAAATCACATTTACCCAAATTTTAAACCCTACAAATTTCATGCTTGCAACATTAGCTCATGATGCCATTGTTGGTTAATTCTAAGGTCCCAAGATCAAATCAAGACATGAAATAATGCGTGAAACACCAACGAAGATAGCGGAATACTTACATTGATCGGTTATGTCGATTTGAAGACGAATCATGCCCAAAAACGCACTGCCTTGGTAAGCTTACTGCAACCAGTCCATGCTCACTGTCTTGGCAGTTTCGGGTCTCAAAACGAAGCTCCAAACTCCATCGGATGAGTCCCGCCTCATGGGTGAACCTCCCTACCACCTTCGCAAAACTTGAAAGTGTGCTAGCACTTGATTTCTCACCATGAGAAACCACTCTTGCTTCCCTTATTCACGCCCAAACTGGTTCAAAACCAGTGAAGAATGGCCACCATTGCGTGAGAGGAAGAGAGAATTTGAGAGAGATAAAAGTGTGTATTAAGTTGTTAAAATGATTTACCAAAAATCAATTTATATTTATGCCATAATTTTCATTAATTAATAATAAAATTATGACACAAAACATGCAATGGCTTAGAGTGTAAAAACACTCAATTTCCATGCAAAACATTGAGTGCATTGTACACTATTTACATGCAATGACATTGAGTGCAATGTACACAATCTACATGCAAAGCATTAGAATGACATGTGTCATGTGGGCCCCACACGTTTCCAAATGAAAGTGGGCCCACGTGCACTCACGCGTTCGGGTTCGATATTTCCGAAATACCGAGCTTACTTCGCGACGTTAATTCAATCGAATTTAAATAAATAATTGCGCCTAGCGAAATTATTATTTACGTCGCTAACGAATTAATTCTAATTAACTCGTTACACCCGAATTAAAATCTGATTTTAATTCCGCGTCGAAATCTAATTTCGTCTAATATATCGAATATATTAATATATCGATTAATTCCGAATTAATCGTTCTCTCTCTTTAGACGACATTTTATCCCGGATAAAACATCTCCGTTATTAATCCTAGATTAATTTTCTCTCTCTTCTATTATAATCCCAGATTATTTAAGAGTGCGAGTTGTGCGTCATCGGTGGATTATCGGGAAGCGACCCATGAGATCCCCGGATAATCTGGCAGTAAATACGGTCGTCGGAGTATCCGAATCACGTACGTACCAAGTACTACGTTCCTACCGATTTACAAGACAAGGTCGACTCCTAGCAAAGCACCAAGTCTACCCAATTCTCCGGACATATCCATTTAAGAATATTAAGATCTGTATCAAGCGTAGTATACTAATGTATTGTGTATATCGGCCCAGTATCGGATAGTCACGTGCTAGGGCTGGGGCTGGATAAGTGTCTGCCCCGTCCGAAGCACATGTCGGATGTCTGGTAACTAGTCTCTATAATCGGATATACATGACCTTGTCATAATATCCCGATGGCCGGCCAGCACTTAAGAGCACTAATACCGTATCCTGCGTGACATCATCTCCAATATGACTGAAGTGATACTTCCATCTTGACATCACACCCAATACTCTACGACTCTCTGATAAACCCAGAAGTGGTGTACTCAGAACCCGTTTAAAGTCCCCTACCACCAAGACCAAAGTTTATCGATTATCGTAAGTATTAGCGATGTAAGTCTCAGGTTAAGACCATACACACCTACCTTGATTTCGGCCTCCCATAGACACATAGTCATAATACCAATGGGATTCCGAGGGGTCTATCCAGAGCGAAGCTGTTTCCCGTACCGTGGTGTGAAACACGACCTCCTATCGCACTTGCATAAGTATCCAATACTTATATATATGAGAACTATGCCGTTGTGCCCTCACAAAGCGCACAAGTGCAATACTAGCCTATTCCGCATTATCGATGTCCAGTCTCGATAATACTACGGCTAGGGATATTTAATGATTAAACCTTCGGGGACTGATACTGTCTCATATCATTCTCAGTCAAGGTACTAATCATAGGGACCTCTCTTCATTTATATATCTGTGGTGATCTAATCACAAATGATGAGAGTGCAATTTCCTTGTCACATAGTTAATTTGCTACAACAACACAATAATCTGTGCAAATAGTGACGCTATGGGTTATTTTGTCCAACATGTACATAGTTCAGGTGTTAGATACTTGAGTGATTGGCTATGAGCCAAGTGAAGATTGTTGAACATTAGACCAATAGCATCACTATTTGTAAAAGACATTGTGTTTTTTATACAAATTAACTATGTGACAAAAATGAAATTTCTATTTTATCATTATTGTAATTGGATTACTTGTAATATATATATATAATGAAAAAGTCCATATGGTTAAATCTTTATTAATAAGATATGAGATAGTATTAAACCACAAACGGTTTTTAATCATTAAAATATCCCTAGTCGTAGTATTTATCGAGACTGGACATCGATAATGCAAATAGACTAGTATGCACTTGTGCACGTTATGGAAGCTTAACGAAATGATTCTCATATATTTAGGTATTAGATACTAATGCAAGTGTGATAAGAGGTTCTGGTAGACCCCATCGGAATCTATTGGTAGTATGAACTAATATGTCTATGGGAATCTGAATCAGGGTAGGTGTATGTGATCGTTAACCTGAGCTTGTGTCGATATGACTTGCGATAATCAGTTTACTTTGGTATTGCTTTTGTCCGGAGCATTAACAAGTTCTGTGTACGCTTGTATTGGGTTTTCTAAGAATCATAGTGTATTGGATGTGGTGTCAATATTGTTAGACATTATGACCCATAGCGTCACGTTTTTGTAAATGAATATTGTATTATTGTACAAAATTAACTATGTGATAATGAATTGCCTTTTGCCGTTTTGTAAATTTATTTACTTTGATATATAAATGGCGAAAGTCCATATGATTAATTCCGTATTGAGATGATATGAGACAGTATCATACATAAAGGTTTTAAATCATTAAATATCCCTAGTCGGAGTATTATCGAGATCGGACATCGCGATAATGCGGAATAGACTAGTATTGCACTTGTGCATGTTGTGAGGGCACAACGGCATAGTTCTCATATATTTAAGTATAGGAACTTATGCAAGTGCCGATAGGAGGTTGTGTTTTAATACCGATGGTACGGAAAACAGCTTCGCTCTGGATAGACCCCCGCGGAATCCCATTGGTAGTATGTCTGCGTGTCTATGGGAGGCCGCATCAGGGTAGGTGTATATGGTCTTAACCTGAGACTTGCATCGCTAGTACTTGCGACATAGGTGAACTTTGGTTTTGGTGGTTGGGGGACCTTAACTGGTTCTGTGTTCCCTCTTCTGGGTTTATCAGGAATCGTAGTGCACTGGGTGTGATGGCAAGATGGAAGTGTCACTTCATAGACATATGGAGTTGATGATCACGCAGGATACAGAACTAGTGCTCTATAAAAGGTTGCAACCGTCGGGACAATATGACTAGGTCAGTATTGCCCGATTTAAAGAGACTAGTTGCTTGATGTCCGATATATGTTTTGTACGGGGCAGACACATTTCCAGCCCCAGGCCAACATGTGATCATCCGATACTGGATCGATGTACGCAATACTACGGTATACTACGATTGATATAGATCTAATTTCCAGTAAGAATATTTCTGGAGAATTGGGTAGGCAGGCGCTTTGCTAGAAGCCTGTAGGAGTTCAATCAAGTCACAAGATCAACAAATCAAGCAATAAAACGAGTATGAACACAACAAAGGAGGTGCGGAATATACTCACATTGAATTCAGTTTTGATGAAATGAACACAAGTTCGTTTTTGCTTCCTCCAAGCTCACGGCAACAGCTCTCCAAGGCAGTGGGCTGCTCGGTTTGGACTGGTTTGGTTCCTCCAAGAATCGGCCATGCATGACTTCATGGAAGCTCCAAGCTTCAAGCTTCCATGCTCAAAGAATCACTTCCCTATCACCTATTGTATCACTCATGGTGTGCTAGCACTAAGTCTTTCTTCAATTTGCTTCTCAAAAATTCGGTGAAACCTGAAAAATCAAGAAGAAAATCGGCTTGAAGCCGTGAAGAAGAGGAGAAGAAAATGAGAGGGAAAAGAGAAACCGTATGCCCTGCATGTTGGAGGAGAGAGAGGACCGAATAATGATAGTAAAAAGGGAAAAGAAAAAGTAATATAATTATTCATTTATTTTCAAAATAATAAAACATATATATATATATATATATATATATATATATATATATTCCAAACCTTTTCATATTCCATCTCCTTTACTTTTTACTTTAAGTCACATCACATCACTTTAATAAAGTGACATGTTGTCAAGTCACATCACTCAAAGTGACAATTGATTTGACGCATGATGTGACAAACGATTTGACGCTTGATGTGACTCGCGTGCCGCGCTCGAATTCGAAATGCGAATGCGCTCGCAATCACTCTCGGGCTCGGGTTCGCTAATTCCAAATTAACGAATTTTTCGTCGCGTCGTAATGAAATGATTACGCTTAGCGAAATCACTATTCACGTCGCTAACGAATTAATTCTAAATTAATTCGTTCGCCGGAATTAAAATCTAATTTTAATTCCGCGTCAAAATCCAATTTCGATTAATATATCGAATATATTAATTTATCGATTAATTCCAAATTAATCGTTCTCTCTCTTTAATTAATATTTTTTATCCCAGATAAAATATCTCCGCAATAATCCCAGATTAATTTTCTCTCTCATCGAATTAATCCCAGATTAATTCTATCTCTCTCTTCTAATTAATCCCAGATTAATCAAAGTGCGAGTCATACGTCATCGGTGAATCTTCAGGAAGCGACCCATGAGATCTCCGGATATGTTGGCAGTAAATACGGTTATCGGACTATCCGAACACGTAAGTACCTCGTGCTACGTTTGTACCGATTTACAAGACAAGGTTGGCTTCTAGCAACGCCATGCCTACCCAATTCTCCGGAAATATTCTTACAGGAATATATAGATCTGTATCAAGCGTAGTATACCGTAGTATTGTGTATATTGGCCCAGTATCGGATAGTCCGTGCTAGGGCTGGGGCTGGATAAGTGTCTGCCCCGTCCGAAGCACATGTCGGATGTCTGGTAACATAGTCTCTATAATCGGATATACATGACCTGGTCACAATATCCCGATTGGTTGCGCAACACTCAAGAGCACTAGTACCGTATCCTGCGTGACATCACTCCAATATGACTGAAGTGACATTTCCGTCTTGACATCACACCCAATACTCTACGACTCTATGATAAACCCAGAAGTGGTGTACTACAGAACCGGTTAAAAGTCCCCTACCACCAAAACCAAAGTTTATCGATTATCGTAAGTATTAGCGATGCAAGTCTAGGTTAAGACTATACACACCTACCTTGATTTCGGCCTCCCATAGACACATTGTCATAATACCAATGGGATTCCGAGGGGTCTATCCAGAGCGAAGCTGTTTCCCGTACCATCGGTGAAACACGACCTCCTATCGCACTTGCATAAGTATCCAATACTTATATATATGAAACTATGCCGTTGTGCCCTCACAACATGCACAAGTGCAATACTAGCCTATTCCGCATTATCGATGTCCTGTCTCGATAATACTACGGCTAGGGATATTTAATGATTAATCCTTCGTGGACTGATACTGTCTCGTATCATCTCAATCCAGGAACTAATCATATGGACCTCTCTTCATTTATATATCTATGGTGATCTAATCACTAATGATGAGAGTGCAATTTCCTTGTCATATAGTTAATTTGCTACAACAACACAATGATCTGTGCAAATAGTGACGCTATGGGTCATTTTGTCCAACAATCTCCCACTTGGCACATAGCCAGTCACTCGAGTGTCTAACACCCGAACTATATACAATTCCCTCAAATAACTGAGGAAAGGTTTTCGTCAGCGGATTTGCTTAATTATCGTCTGACGCGATTTACACGATCATCACATCGCCACGATGTATGATCCGAACGAATCAGATGATATAGAAGTATATATCTGGATCATCGATGAGACCTTTAATTCTTTAGCCTGTGATGACGCCTAGCTCAGCTGCTAACAGAACCATATATCTATCTAATTAGATTTATTATCGTCCAAATGGCTTCTATTGCTGCCTCAGCTGCAGCAATAATCCGCTTTTGTTGTTAATTCGGCAACAGTTATCTTGCTAGGAAGATTTCCAGCTCACTGTCCCTGTTATTCAAACTTTATAGTACCGTAGTATTTAATTGTTTGGAAACTTGCAGTAGTGATCCCAGTCACTACAAGTTCTCCTTCTCCATAGTTTAAGATAGCATCTTTAGTTCTCTGAGATACAAACAGATGTTCTTAACTTCAATCCAGTGACTATCACTTGGATTGACCCGATTGTGACTCCATATGCTCGAAGCGTATGAGACACCAATACAAGTACATTTTAAATGTACAATTTCCCAGAGAGTGTTAACAACTCCAAATCTATCCCAGTAGATCTTTATTTC
>SKCR01051472.1:0-15591 GCA_019454045.1 Zanthoxylum bungeanum | reverse complement strand
CGGTAACAATATTTGTCCATAATCCAGCCATATAGGCGGAACCAAAATAAACCTGCCATATAGGCGGTAAGAAAATTTAATTACCAACGACCAATCTAGCGGTATCCTTACTTAGTCAGGTTTAACCAGATTAAATTGAATAACCAACCGACAAATATGGCGGTATCCTCATTAAGTCAGATTTTAAATAGTTTATATATTATATTTAAAGGATATTAATCTAAATAGAAATAGTAAAAGAATTACCTTTCACCATAGCAGGGAAAAATTACTTCCTCATGGTTGAATAATAAAACTGTAAAAGTAAAAATAAAAATAAATTACTATTACTATTACAAAAAAGTAGAATTATTATTACTATTGCAGAACGTAATTAAAATTAATTACAAAATTGAAATTTAAAGAAACTAAGAAGAGAATTTCCTATTTACATCAGATAATTCAGAGAGAATGGTACATCTACAACTGAAACATCGAGCTGAATTTATAGGCCTCGGTAGGCTCTGGGCGTCGCGACGCGACACGTGTCGACTTCTGGTTTGTCCGCTGAGATTCTTATCCTGATGACGTGGCACTGTTCATGATAAAGTCAATAATTGCGCTGACGTGGTGCTGACATAGTGATGACGTCACGATGATGTGGCGATGGCGATTGTTGGCACCGTTGGATTGATGACACGTGGCACGGCGCACGTTAGCAGATCGGCTGTGATGTTGACACGTGGTAGGCGCATGTTATCAACTTTTCAGATTCTGACACGTGTCCCCCGGCGCACGTTAGCAAGTCTGGTGCATGTTAGGCGTCCTTGAGCGTCGCGACGCGCGAAATGACGAAAATGCCCTTTTGTCTGATTTTTACTATTTTGGCCCGAAACCACCTCCAGAATGTCCTGAAACTTTATCATGAACAGTGCCACGTCATCAGGATAAGAATCTCAGCGACAAACCAGAAGTTGACACGTGTTGCGTCGCGACGCCCAGAGCCTACTGAGGCCTATAAATTCAGCTCGATGTTTCAGTTGTAGATGTACCATTCTCTCTGAATTCTCTGATGTAAATAGGGAGTTCTCTTCTTAGTTTCTTTAAATTTCAGTTTTGTAATTAATTTTAATTACCTTCTGCAATAGTAATAGTAATTCTACTTTTTTGTAATAGTAATAGTAATTTATTTTTATTTTTATTTTTACAGTTTTACTATTCAACCATGAGGAGGTAACTTCTCCCTCCTATGGTGAAAGGTAATTCTTTTACTATTTCTATTTAGATTAATCTCCCTTAATTATAATATATAAACTATTTAAAATCTGACTTAATGAGGATACCGCCATATTGGTCGGTTGGTTATTCAATTTAATCTGGTTAAACCTGACTAAGTAAGTATACCGCCAGATTGGTCGGTTGGTAATTAAATTTTCTTACCGCCTATATGGCAGGTTTATTTTGGTTCCGCCTATATGGCTGGATTATGGACAAATATTGTTACCGCCTTAATGGCTGATTGGACTTAATTTGACTTAATCAGGTTACCGCCTATATGGCTGGTTGGTAAAATTATCACAAGTTAATACATTATATTAAGGGAGATATCTAAATAGTAAATAGTAGAAGTTAATTCTTTTTACCTTAGCATTTTATTTTATTGCAATTTATTTTTCAGCATTTATTTTACCGCATTTACTTTTTAGCAATTTACTTTATGTCTCTTAAGTTCTTACCAGCCCTAGTTATGTGTTGTAACTAAGTTAGTTATCTAGGGTTGTGATGAAATCCAATATCACCGGTTTATAAAGGGTTAGATTATAGTTTGGGTAATATAAAGATTTATTTATTGAGTCTTAATCTTAATGCTTTTTAATTAACTGACTATAAATAAAATTGATTAGGTAAACTTAAAATGAACTTGGAAAAGAAATTTTAGGTTTAAGACCTTAAACTCAATAGCACACGATCTTCCTTGAGGATAGATAACCCTTTAATAGATTTCCTTACAAGATAGGAATATACCTATAGGGCGGGGGTAGCCATATTGGAACTTAATCTTAATGAATCCAGATAATTTGGTTGACATAGACATATGGTTCAATTGGGTTATACTGGGTATTTGTAATTGACCATCGGAAGAGACTTTTACATAATTTAATGTTCCAGGTTAATAAATCAATATATTACCCAACTTTAAGATAACCACTTCATCTTTAAAATGATATTTGAAAAAATCACAACCCTAGATAGTTTTATAAATTTGAATTTTTCTCAACTTACTTTTACGCAATTTTCATTTACTTGTTTTTAAATTTAGAATCATCGTCATTTCAAATCAATTAAACAACTTGTTAGATACTAGTAATCACTTGACCTCATAAAATTAATAGATTAGGTATTAAGTCCTCGTGGGATCGATACTTTTTATACTACTTGAACGATACGTGCGCTTGCGTTATACGCGTGTGTAAGCACCGGTCAGCTTACTACTGCAATGTAGCACAATTCAAATTGGCAAGCATTAAGCTTAGTAGAAAGTTGCCGATCATAGCATTGTCATATGGGAAAGATGCACTGTCGGAGCAATAAAATATAAAACAGATGGTCCAAATTTTTTATGGATGGAAAAAAGTTATTTGTTCAAATTTCACACATTCCATAAAATCACCTTGTCTGATGGTGATGTTATAACATCTAGGTTCCCGCCTCAATTAGAGTATAGAGATCTTGATGTCGAACTTGCAACTTAGAAGTCCAGTGAGTTAAAGGGACAGACACCATGGTTGGCTGACCAAAAAAAAAAAAAAAAAGAAGAAGAAGAAGAGAAGAATACCTGTACTCAAAGAAAAGCTTCCCGCCATCCACAACAAGACCGTCATCCCCAATCCTATCCATCATTGCACGTGTTGTTCCCTGTAATCACCTCTCTTGTACTTAATTATTCAAACTTGCTTCAAAATATTGTCAAATTTAGAAATAAAGAAGTACCACATAAGGAAAATCAATGAAGGCAAATCCACGTGATACTCCAGAATTTCGCTCTTTGATCACACGAACATGGTGAAGAGGTCCCCACGCAGCCTTAATACAGTAGAAGAAATGAAGAAACATATTAAGATAACTAGAATGAAAGAGAGAGAAATCACAGCAAGAAGAGATAGACGGATAGTAAAATACAAGGATCTGGTTTAAATCTTCTTCAGTAGTCTTCTCAGAAAGACCCTTCACAATAACAGCAGAATACTTATGAAGAACTCTGGCTTGCAACAGTCATCTATAACAATCATAGACTCCAGAAAATAAGCAAGATTACGCATTAAAATATACCACAGAATATTGCTCACGTTGACGCCTCTCTTCACGGTCCGTTGGTTTCTCCATTCTCTCATATCGACCATCATAACTGTCCTCTCGAAGACTTTTACCATGGCTTCAACCACGAGGAGACCGAAATCTAGTATGGTCATCATGTCCACGAGACTTGGATCTGGACAAGGAGCGTTCATGCCTTCCATGTGGACTCAACTCTCTTCCCCAGCTCAAACATCTCTTATCACGTTCTCGATCACGAGATTCACGCCTCCTCCAAGTACCATCTCTTCGGTTGAATTTTTCAGAGTCAGAATCATAGCTATGACGACCATAATCATAATCCCTCTCTCGGCTATCCTCCTCGTTTTGATTTGAAGAACGAGATCTATACTCATAGTCATAGTTATCACAGTCACGGTCACGGACATGGCCCCCAAACCTAGGAGGCCTGTCAAAACCACGATTACGATAATTTTCCATATTGTGATAGCCATCATGGAAATTATCGAAATCCTGAAAAGAATCAATATCATGGCCGCAAAAATTATCCACCTCATGGTATGAATCGATGTATGGTTTCTAGTGTCGCCCGAATTCCCTATCAAGGGAATAATCTTCTTCGTAATCTCTCCAGACTCTCCTCCTTGATTGAAGCAAGAGACCAACAGGTGGCAGTGGATAGTTCTCCCTCTGGAAGGCATTTCTCGAGTATATGTTGTCCCTCGAGCATCTTTCATCTAAAACCCTTCTCTCATCGTATGAACCGCCAACCCTGCCAAGATGAGATATGATGGGATGGAAGGAAAAATAGAAAAATGCAATATTAAGCACTCAAAATGCAAGATGACCAAAAAAAATATCACAATTAAAAAGAAAATAATCACAATTGAAGTACACACTTTTACCCATGAGCTCTAAATGACCTTTTTGATGATGATAAAAATCATTCAGAACTCACCGGAAATTTGGTTCATGGACTGCAGCATCATACCCTTCCAGAGCCTGTGGATTCCAGAGAATAAGTAATGTCAGCAACAAATACAATCAGGATAGGAGATTAGGGAAATCCAGTCCATATCCTCCCTGCCCCACAGCTCTCTCTCACTCTCATTTTTCTTTAAGGATGAGATGGCCTTGGTATTATCATCCCATATAGGTGATATTATTAAGGAGGAAACCACAATTACGCTGTTATTATCCCATCCTTGCTGAAGGACATAGCGACCAGTATCCATTTCTTGCAAGGCCAAGCAGTAAACCCCACTTCGAAAGGCCTCTCGATGATCGTTCAGAAAGTTTCACAAGCTGAATGTTTAAAATCACTTCCTGTAAATATATGCAGAAACAGATACAGTTATGCCCATGATGAACCAACTAGCAATAATAATCCCCATGACTTGACCTTGGCCTCCTTTTTATTAACAACTTTGAATCCTTCCAATAACTCAGAAACACCCATCTTCAACCATCACTAACAAAATCACGAAAGCCATCCGGGTCAAATTGGATTCGATTAAATTATGTTTCCAATACATGATTATTCATCTCAATTCCTATCTATTTATTTTTAACAAAATCTAGATTTTACCAAATCCACATATATATAAAAAATAATATCATGCAAATTAAATATCATACAAAACCTTGAATCGGCGGATCAGATGAAAGGAGTTGTCGACGTAATCCAGAAAGGAGGATGTGGAATGCTATCTTTCTACTTCTTCCTTGCTTAGTCGTTTCGTTAGGTTTTTTTCTCCTTTTTCCTTTTATTATTATCACTTATCAGACACAGAGCACAAAAAATGAAGGGAAAATTATTTTGTGTCCACCCGAAAATTTTGAGGAAATATAATATATGCCGTCAAAATTATTAAAAATTATCATTTACTTTCCAAAAATTTAACTTTGTTTACAATCCTGTGAAATTTTACGGCAAAAAAATGATTTTATCCTCGATTTACACCTAAATATTATTTGTGCGCTTTAAATTATACAAAATGGATATTTTATATTAAAATTATTAGTTTTTTTAATATAAATGTTATTTTCATATGTAATTTTTAAATAACTAGTTATATATTTTAATATTTCAAAATTTTAAAATAAAACGAATAAAACAAGATTTATTTTCCTTTTTCAAAAAAATATCAATAACAGCATTTCCAATCAAGAAGATCTATTATGTGATGAAACGACATTATGTTTGTTGGCATTATAGATCGTAAAATTTTGAATAACGATATTAATATTGTGCTTCGGTGTCAAATTTAATTTTTGTTAAGAATCTTTAAGTATAAGCAATTATCGATTGTCATTTTTTTCTGCAACTAATTTTATCTTGTTGTAAATTGTGGTGATCCTAACTACTTAATCTTTATCTTGTAATTTATTATTATTTTATTATTTTGTAACTTATCTCTACCACAATTCCTCCCTATAAAAATAGAGGAACCCCCTTTTTATTTTGGTATAAAAAACCATTCATTCTAAAATCAATAAGAAAAGCCCGCAGATTTCAAGATACTCTCTTCTTTTATTTATTTTTACTTTTGTAACACGTTATCACCAAGATGATGGCTATGAATGTAAAAAGCCATGAAGATAATATAATTTTTTTTGATGATGGTGATGTATCACAAAAATAAGGTTTCACGCCTGTTTACAAAAGACACGCTTTGATCATATACCGATTCACCACCATCAATCTTAAATAAGGCCCGAAGCCATTACCTCATTATTTGTATTGGAGGCTGTTCATTATCATTAGTGATATTTTTTGGCATAATTTTAACTTGTTTGATGTGGTTATTTAATTCACAATTTTCTGCGTTGGTGATTTTGTAAGCCAATTTGAAGTTTACATTATAAATAATTCAGAACCTAAAGTTCCGAATCTCAATATTAGAACCTATAGTTCTGATTCTGAATCTGAAATTCTGAATCTTAATACTAGAACTTGTAGTTCAGATTCAGAACCCGAAGTTCTGAATCTCAATATTAAAATCAGAACCCATAATTTTGATTCAGAACCTGAAGTTATGAATTTCAATATTAAAATTAGAATCCGTAGTTCTAATTCAGAACCTGAAGTTCTAAATTTTAATCTTAAAATTATAACTTGTAGTTATAATTAACTATGTTATTCTTTTATTTATTATTAGTTTAACAAATTAATTTTTTTTTTTAAGTATGATCTGTGGTAGTCATTAATTTGGATCCTCCACATTAGAAAATAAAAAGTGGATCTCTTTTTAATTTTATAGTAAATCTGATTAACTATAAGAGAAAATTAGAACCTGGAGTTCTAAACTCATTAATTAATTATCAGATTAGAACCTGCAGTTCTAAATCTAGAAAATAATTATAGAACCCGAAGTTCTATAATTACACTACAATTAAAGAACTTGAAGTTTTAATCTCAATCAATCGGACTTTTGATTAAAACTTGCAGTTTTAAATCTTTCATGGAACCTGAAGTTCCGAATCTATAATATCATATTTATGAACCTGAAGTTCTAAATATTAATGTTATCAATCGGAAATTGCAGTTCTGAAATATAATTCTCTTTTAGAACATGATGTTCTAAATAATAATGTTAAAATGGAATTTGAAGTTCTAGGTCAATGAATTATTTTTCAAGAGAACCTAAAGTTCCAAATATGTATAATTTTTGGTTTATACATATTTATGTGATGTTTTTAATTTTTGTATTATATTTTATTGTATATTTACTATTTTGAATTATATTTATATGACATGAACTTACTTTCAAGGATATGGACCCTTCAAATAAATTTTTTGTTCCGGAAAATAAATGTGGGGATGTATGCTTAGCTGATAGTGCAACCACACACACTATCCTTCGAGATAGAAAATATTTCTTGGACATAAAATTACGTGAAGGAAAGGTAAGCAATATATTTGGTCCTATAGACCTAATTGAAGGCTCTGGAAGAGCTATAATCTTATTAGCAAGTGAAACAAAATTATGCATTGAAAATGCTCTATATTCAGGCAGGTCCAGTAGAAATCTACTAAGTTTCAAGGATATTCGCAGGAATGGGTATCATATTGAAACTTTAGATGAAAATAATATAGAGTATATATGTATTACCAAAAACATCTCAGGTAAGAAATACATATTGGAAAAACTTTAAGCTTTCTCATATGGATTGTATTATACAATCATAAATGCAATAGAAAGTCATGTAGTGATGAACCAGAAGTTCAATAATCCGAAGATGTTTATATTATGACATAATCGCCTTGGTCATCCATGAGCTACGATGATGCGTAGAATAATTGAAAATTCTAATGGGCATAAATTAAAGAACCAGAAGATTCTATTGACATATGAGATCAATTGCACTGCTTGCTCACAAGGCAAACTTGTGATACGCCCATCTCCATCTAAGATTGCCCTTGAATCCCCATCATTCTTACAAATGATTCAAGGAGACATTTATGGACCAATACATCCACTAAGTGGACATTTTCGTTACTTTATGGTTTTGATTGATGCATCTGCACGATGGTCACATGTTTGTTTGTTATCCACACGTAACATTGCATTTGCCAAGCTACTTGCCCTGATGATTAGATTAAATGCACAATTCCCAGATTATCCAACCAAAACCATACGATTAGATAATGCTGGTGAATTTACATCCAAGACATTTGATGACTATTGTACATCAGTTGGAATCAATGTTGAACATCCAGTTCTACATGTACATACACAAAATGGATTGGCAGAATCATTGATCAAGCAAACTCAGGTAATTGCACGAACTTTATTGTTACAATCTCAATTACCAATTTCTACATGGGATCATGCTATACTACATGCAGCTACATTAATTCGCCTTTTACCCACAGTCTATCATCAATATTCTCCAATTCAACTTGTTCTTGGTCACCAACCAGATATTTCCCATCTACGCACTTTTGGTTGTGCTGTATATGTTCCTATTTCAACCCCACAACGCACAAAGATGGGACCTCAACGTCGTTTGGGGATATATATTGCTTTTAATTCACCATCTATTATTAAATATTTGGAACCCTTAACAGGTGATCTTTTTACCGCACGTTTCGCGGATTGTAATTTTGATGAGACAAGTTTTCCACCATTAGGGGAAAAGAAAGAGCCTCCAGAAGCAAGGCATGAACTTTCTTGGAAAATTCTTATCATGTCTCATTTAGATCCTCGCACCAATCAATGTGAAAATGAAGTGCAAATGATTATCTATTTGCAACAAATTGCAAATCAATTGCCAGATGCATTTACAGATGCTGCAAAAGTAACCAAGTCACATATACCAGCTGCCAATACACCAGCCCGGGTGGTTGTTCCTGTTGAACAATCAGGTGTGAATACAGCTAATGAATCATCTATTGCACGTCAGAAACGTGGTAGAACACTTGGTTCTAAAGATACTATTCCCCGGAAGAGGAAATTGAGAGATTCGGATCATGTTGAAAATAATGCTCGAGCAATGACTATACCTACATCTTCTCAATCACCAGTTCCAAAAGAACTGATAGTCCCTGAAGAGATACCAACCCTTGAAGAGGCTCAAAATTCCAAAAATGAGGAAAAGTCTACAAATTATACTTATACAATAGAACTGTGGGATCGAAATGAAATAACCATCGACAATGTGTTTTCATAAACAGTAGCTACTGAAATTGCAAATGATTTTGAACCTCAAACCATCGATGAATGTAGACAAAGACACGATTGGCCTACATGGAAAGAAGCGATTCAAGTATAATTGACTTCTTTAGCCAAACGTGAAGTATTTGAACCCGTAGTCCAGACACCTGAAGATGTCAAACCCGTTGGTTACAAATGGGTGTTTGTACGAAAATGTAATGAACATAATGAAATCATTAGATATAAAGTGCGACTAGTTGCACAAGGTTTCTCGCATAGACCAAGTATTGACTATGAGAATACGTATTCTCCAGTGATGGATACCATTACGTTTCGATTTTTAATCAGTTTGGCAGTCTCTGAAAGATTGGACATGCGTCTTATGGACGTAGTGACAACATATTTGTATGGGTCACTTGACACTGATATTTACATGAAAGTCCTCGAAGGATTGAAAATGCCTGAAGCATATAAATCAATTGATCGTAAACCGTGTTCAATCAAGTTACAACGATCTTTATACGGATTTAAACAATCTGGACGCATGTGGTATAATCGTTTGAGTGAATATTTGATGAAATAATGATATACAAATGATCATATCTGTCCATGCGTATTTATTAGAAAGTCCAAAATTGGATTTGCCATTATAGCAGTATATGTCGATGATATGAACTTACTTGGAACTCCTGAAGAGCTTTTAAATCCAAAGACTTGAGATTGTTTTATTCAAAACATATCTTTCGTTATCTTCACGGCACTAAAGACTTGGGATTATTTTATTCAAATGAGCCAACACAAAATCCAAGCATTGTTGGTTACGCTGATGCAGGATATCTCTCTGACCCTCATAAGGCACGTTCACAAACAGGGTATGTTTTTACCTATAATAATACAGCAATTTCATGGCGATCTAAAAAACAATCTTTTGTTGCTACCTCATCCAATCACTCAGAGATACTTGCACTACACGAAGCAAGCAAGGAGTGTATATGGTTAAGGTCATTTATACATCACATTCAGAGCCCATGCAACTTAAATTCTGCCACAGATATTCCAACAGTGATATATGAAGATAATGATGCATGTATTGCACAAATCAGAGAAGGGTACATCAAGGGAGACAGAACCAAACACATCTCACCTAAATTCTTTTATACTCATGAGATCCAGCAGAGTAAGAAAATTGATGTCAAACAAATAAGATCAGCCGATAATTTTGCAGACTTATTTACAAAAACTTTACCGACATCAACATTTGAGAAGTTTGTATATAGTATTGACATGCGTCGACTTAGTAAATTATCTTGATGATATGTCTCATCAGGGGGAGCATATTCATTGACATGACACAAGTGCATTGTACTCTTTTTCCTTCGATCAGGTTTTGTCCCACTGAGTTTTACTGGCAAAGTTTTAATGAGGCAATGTTATTCCGCTCAGAAGTCAAACAAATTATTTATGACTAAAGTAGTCTGGCTCAAGGGGGAGTGTTGTAAATTATGGTGATCCCAACTACTTAATATTTATCTTGTAATTTATTATTATTTTATTATTTTGTAACTTATCTCTACTACAACTCCTCCCTATAAAAATAGAGGAACCCCATTTGTATTTTGGTATCAAAAACCATTCATTTTAAAATCAATAAGAAAATCCTATAGCTTTCGAGGTACTCTCTTCTTCTATTTATTTTTACTTTTATAACATATCTGATATTTTTTAAATATAAATTCTACAATAATATTCATTTTGGTAACTTTAAAATTTGCTTTTTTATCAACCGTATTTAGTATAAATTAATATAAGGTTATTTAGTTTTATTTTATATATGACATCATGCACTCCATTGGGAATTTATTTATTTATCTTTTATATTTTGATATTATTAATTTTTTAAAAGTAATTTTTGGATGCAAATGTCTCTTTTTAATAATTTGTGGTGGATATATGAAATTTTGTAAAAATTGGGTATATTTACACAATTTAATTTATTTTTGAGTGGATAGATGATAATTTTTCATGATGCCAGTAATATTGAATATCCAAAATAACCTCCTAACATCGACAAAATTTAAACGGCTCCTTTTTGGTGTACATATGTCATTTTCTCAAAATTATATATTTTTCGAATATTAATTAAATTTTGGGTGTATACATGATAATTTCCCAAAATAAATTTATTTGATTAAACATGAACATATTAACGGTTTGAGTTGGATACTTGGATTGGTCCTTTTTTGGCATTTTATTTAATACTGTCATCATTGTAGGGGAACTGTTGTACGTGAAGAAATACTACATGATCTACTAACTCGGCAAGAATAAATGAGTATGAGTAGTCAAATTTTATATTTGTATTAAATAATCGAGTGTCAACTTGATTAATAATCGTGTCGGATTTGGATTTCAAGTTTTTTGTCGTCAATCTATTCATGACACGATTACATGTACTCTTTTTTTTTTTCAAAATAATTATATAAGTTCTTATAATTATTACTCAAATATAGGATATAATTTTTCCTATTTTGTTAAGGATAAAACATTTTTTATGATTTCTTATTTTATTGAATTTTAGATAGACTTTAATTTTGGTAACATTTTATTTTCAATAGTCTGATGGTGTTTTGAAATTATAACTTTTCATGGTTTTAATTTTAATCTGTGCCTGTTTTTTTTTTTGTTTAAGTTTTCATTATATGTGTTTTGATATTGTCAAATACAATTTTGCATTATTTTCATCATTTTAATAGGAATATATATTATATACGTGCAATTTGTGTTAAACATGTCAACGTGATATATTCATATAAATTGATTTAAATTGACATTAAATAGATTAATATGTCATTTATTTGTATTCTGTGTTGGGTTATGATTTTAATTGTTCAACATGATTTAGACTCCATTTGATATAGCATTTTAAATAGAGTTTATACTAATAGAATTTCTACAACTACAAGTAATTTTTGTAAATAAAAAAAAAAGTATTTAATTATTTAGTTATCAATGTGATATTTTCCCATATGGAAGGGGCGTGGTTTGATATATGGTCAGGATCTCATGTTGAGGTCATAAATTTGAATTCAAGGAGTGTATTTTTTATAAAAGTGTGTAATAGTAAATGATTTTACGTGTTCCATTTAAATCCGATATATGTGATTTGGCGATGACTTTCAATAATTTTTAAAAAAAAAAGTGATATTTTCCCATAACCATAATAATATGCCCTTAAAGGCAAACCCTGGTGGGAAGACTCAACACAGTGAAACTGAGATGGAAGAAGAAGAAGAAAGCCTTGAAAACTTACTGAAATGGGCGGCAGATATCGGAATAACAGACTCGACAAATGAAAACCCTTTTCACAGTCACCACTGTTTGGGCCATTCGCTTACCGTCTCTCATTTCCCTGAAGGCGGGTGAGTGATTACTGCCAATTCCTTTACTTATTATATATTGAAACAGAAATTATCATATTCTTAATTTATTTTTATTTCTTTTATAGGAGAGGATTGGCTGCCGCAAGAGATCTTACAAAAGGTGAATTGATTCTCAAAGTCCCAAAAACAGCATTATTTACTGCACAATGGTTATTGGAAAATGATCAGAAGCTTTCTCTTGCTGTTAATGGACATCGCCTCCTCTCCCCTTCACAGGTTTTTATTTTATAGAACTGGGATTTTATTTATTTGTTTGTTTGTTTTTGGGTTTTGGTTTCTTATTATTAGGTGTTCAATTTTGCAGATATTGATTGTGTGTTTATTATATGAAGTGGGTAAAGGAAAGAGTTCATGGTGGTATCCTTATCTAATTCTATTGCCTCGTAGTTATGAGATACTTGCGACTTTTGGTCCATTTGAGAAGCAAGCACTTCAAGTTCAGTTTCTTGTTATACATTTTGGTTTATTTGTTATTTGGTTATTTGGAAGTAATTATGTTAGTTGTTAGCTTCTCTGATTCTAGAATCCTTCATGATATCTTAGGTGGATTATGCCATCTGGGCTGCGGAGAAGGCCGTGTTAAAAGCTGAATCTGAGTGGAAGCAAGCTGTTAGACTAATGGAAGAACTTAAGCTTAAGCCTCAATTGCTCTCTTTTAAGGCGTGGCTTTGGGCTTCTGCAACTGTAAGAATATTTATTTAGTTAATTGATTTGTATTCAGGAATGGTTAAACCTTAGGATGCCAGAAATGATACTTGGTGGTTGCTTGATTTGACTATAAGTCAAATAATTGTATTACAAATTTTATCATGTTTACAGGTTTCCTCTCGGACGATGCATATATCATGGGATGAAGCTGGATGTTTATGTCCTGTGGGAGATTTATTTAACTATGCTGCACCTGGAGAAGAGTCAATTGGCTGTGAAAATGTTGAAGGTTGGATGCATTCCTCTCATTTGCCCAAGGGGAATTCTACAGATGTCTTAGATTCTGAGAAACTCAATGCTCACCTGAACAGGTTAACGGATGGTGGATTCGATGAAGATGTTAATTCGTACTGTTTTTATGCTAGGAACAATTATAAAAAGGGAGATCAGGTAGAGCAAATTTCTTTGACTTTTTTCAAAATTGTATGTGTGATAGCTTTCTTATGGTTTCTTTTTCCTTTATCTTGTCATTCCTTGTTATTTTGTTTCTGCATTTTGTCAAGAACAAAAATTTTGGAATGAATTCGCTAGCTTTTGATCCTATGCATAAGAAGATGCTGACAGAGTTGACTTGTGATTGAAAATTTTAAAATGAACTACTTATTAGTAAATTCTATGGCGCCCTTTGAACTACATAATTACTTTTAAGTTATTTTGTATAGTGTGGCAAATTTATCTAAAATTTGTAATAGTTTAGGTTTAGCCATGCTTTTCTTATATCACACTAGGAGACTTGTCAAAAGCTGACTTAAGAAAACAATTCTGAGTGCTGATCCATATTTGGATCCTTTAGTATGCCATAGATTATTATTTCGCTTGATCAAAACCTCATTGAACTTGTTCTTATTAGGTTTGATTCTGATTTATCTGTTGAATTAATAGCGTTGTAGTCATAATTCAGGCCTGCTTACGTTCATTTAATCATTTCACTTGTACTTTATGCAATTGATTTTGATTTGTTGATCAAAACAAATGATGCTAACTGATACTTTGAGGTATAGTCTATTCTTACAAAGAAATGCTAGATACATAACATGCTATATCTTTACTTCCTTTTGAAGGTTTATCTTGAATGTCGTGGTTATGCTTGATGAAAGCTTCAGACTTTTCATGAATGATTAGTGTTTGATTTGTTTTCTTTAAGAAAAATTACATTTACTTGCTACTTAGGTTTATTATTTGTGTTTAGTCAACTAATTTATGTGATAAATGCAATCTAAAAAGAGAATTATAATTTACTTTGTTTGTATAAGTGAATGATATATTTAACCTATTGTGATATTCCAAGCCAGTTAAATAAGGTTGTAACATTGTTGGAAAGGTGCTTAAACTTAAAGCCTTAAACCATGGGAAGGGTGCACATATATTTTGGGTTAAAGATGATTTAATCCTAATTCATAAAACCGTTGTTGATGAATGGTCAAGTTTTTTCTTCTCTGTTTTCGTATGACATTGCCGTCAATTTAAGCTTCCAAAATACATACTTTCAGGTTTTCATTTGATCAACTTCCAGTGATTTATAACGATATATCTCTTGGAAGAGCTTCATGTCTTTTAGGATGTTGCAATATTTAAGAAGGTTTTAGATAATTGAAAGAACTTGCTGTTATAGCAAGAGTAATAAGAAAGTAACCTGCTCTTTTCAGCTTTAGAGCACTCTCTTTGAATTTTTTGCAGTACTTCTTACACAGAGATTGTTTTGTTTTTTTTTTAAAACTCCTAAGCATCATCTTAATATCTTAGAAACAATCCTAGTAACAAAATGTGGCCTTTTCTTGTGTATTTATGTAGTCCTAAATTATCCTAATTTAATTTGAATCTGATACAAATCTTAATTGTTGGTACTGTTTGGGCATAAAACTATATGAAGTTTGAAAGGCATTTGGGCATTTATTGTGACGCTGTTATCTGTTACGTAATTGTTTTTGTCAATGGGCATGAAGAAGGTACATGGGATGGGATTAAATTGGTGCCTTGTTATCTGCAGGTTCTCTTAAGTTATGGAACTTACACAAATTTGGAGCTCCTTGAACACTACGGGTTTCTTTTAAATGAAAATCCAAATGACAAGGTTTTTATATCCTTGGAACCGGGCATGTATTCCTGTTGTTCATGGCCCAAGGAATCACAATACATTGACCAAAATTGTAAGCCATCATTTGCTCTCCTCTCTGCTTTGAGGTTATGGATGACACCAGCAAACCAGCGGAGATTGGTTGGACACCTCGCTTATTCAGGATGTCAACTTTCAGTGAACAATGAGGTATCCGTCATGAAATGGATATCAAATAGTTGCCGTGTTATGCTGAATAATTTCCCGACTTCAATAGAGGAAGACAGCTTGTTGCTGTCTGCCATTGACAAAATCCAATATATCAATACTGCTACAGAACTGAGAAAGGTACTCTCAGTTTTCGGAGGTGAGGTTTGCACATTCTTAGAAAACCATGGTCCGCAAAGTGGAAAGACCGGTACTGAGTTATCATTAT
>SKCR01051471.1:0-16483 GCA_019454045.1 Zanthoxylum bungeanum | reverse complement strand
TCTTTCTTGAGTTGACGATATGTCTTAGCATTATCTTCTAGATGTATTCGATGTGTTGCAAATTAAGGATTAATACCTTTTATGTCTTTTAAAGTCCATCCAATTGCCAGTTTATGTTCTGTCAACACATTTAAAAGTTTACTTCTTGATCGCTTGTGAGAGAAGAAGAAATTACCACATGTAAGTTTGATTATCTTTAGAATGCAATTTCAGTCCTTCTGGCAAAGCTTTTAACTCAAATTGGGTGCTTCTTCATGTTTTTCTTCTTCCAGTGTTCCCGGTTTCTCATCGTCTTCCAATACCTGAATAGAGTCAAGTAGAAAATCATTAGTAATATCCGAATCAGTTTGTGCACTTGACTCAACATAATTAGCAGTAAAAAATTTCATGTGATCAGATAAACTCCCATGAATATGCTCATCCACAATAGGTTCAATTGATTCTGCACTTTCGTTTTCATTATCTTATTATATGGCTGTT
The DNA here is from genome assembly GCA_019454045.1 of Zanthoxylum bungeanum. NCBI lineage: Eukaryota > Viridiplantae > Streptophyta > Magnoliopsida > Sapindales > Rutaceae > Zanthoxylum > Zanthoxylum bungeanum. The sequence goes on along the minus strand of SKCR01051471.1, from coordinate 16,003 downwards.
TGCACATGTTAAAAATATTTAACTCTAATGTCATGTTGCCAAAAGAAAGATTCATGATTCCATTCCTGCAATTATTAAAGCGTTAGCTGTTGCTAAAAATGGCCGACCAAGTATTACATGGATTGGCTTATAACTCTCTGCCACAGGTTGTGTTTCTAAAATAATAAAATCAACAGGATATACGAATTTATCGATTTGCAATAACACATCTCCACAATTCCTTTTGGTACATTAACTGATCTATCGGCAAGTAAAAGGGTAGTTGAGGTTGGTTTCATCTTATCGATATTAAGTTGTTGGTAAACCGAAAATGGCAGTAAATTTACACTAGCCCAGATCAAGCAAAGCATGTTCAATGTTTTGATTTCCAATAATACAAGAAATAGTTGGACAACCAGAGTCTTTGTATTTTATGCATTTTATAGTTGAGAGAATGGAACTTACCTGTTCAGCTAGAAAAGTTTTCTTTCTACCTGGTGTTTTCTTTTAACGGTGCATAGATCTTTCAGAAATTTGGCATAAGATGGTATCTGTGAATGGCATCTAACAAAGGGATATTGACCTTTACATGTTTGAATATTTCATAAATCTCTGGGGAATGGTTCAATTTCTTTATTTTTAATGCCTGAGGAAATGGAGGTGTATGAGAAAAACTATTATTATCAACGACGGGTAAGGTTCATCAACCCTTCTTACCCTCTGATTCTGATTTTTCCTCAGTTTCACGAGGTTCAAGAATAGTTCTGTGGATGGTCTTACCACTACAAAGAGTAAAATAGATTTGACTTGGTCTAAGTGTTGACTTCCAAAACTCCTCATGAAGGTTTTGATGGCTTTTGGGATTTGACTGAGGTTGTGCGGGAAACTTTACCTTTCTCTTAATGGCCCAAGCAGACGTGATTTTATCAAAAGTTTCTTTCAAATCATTCATCATTGTGCATTTTGGTTATTGATGGTTTCTTGTTTTCCATGAATGCACTCAAGTTATCTTCAATGGCTTTCTTAGGTGGTGGGATATATGGTGCATAATTCTGGGAGTTTCGAAATTCTGGTGAAACTGGGGGGGTGGTGTGAAGGTTGTGTTTGGTTATCATTCCTCCAATTGAAATTGGATGGTTTCTCCAACCAAGGTTATAGGTTTGTGAGTATGGGTTTGGATTTGGTCTATTGAATGTGTTTATGGAACTGACTTGGTCATGGAGATAGTCTTTCAGGGCTGGTATGGATGGGCAAAATTCTGTGACATGTTCATTTGAACTACAAATTTGACATATGATTTCCTGAACTGACTTGACATGATCCTTCTTCCATGTTTCTAAAGCCTCAATTTTTTTAGACAGAAATGCTACTTTGCAGCAAGGTCATGGTCTTCCCTAGGTTAAACATACTGATTACGCCCAAAAATAACTTGCGGTTATCGCAGTATAGCTGGGGTGTCGATTCCTCAGAGAGATGGTTACATAGAACTAATTCACTTAAGCAAAAACGTTAACGGTAACTTAATAAATAAAACGATAAAATTGGTAATTAAAATAAAGATAAATAAAATAATGAAAAGGTAATAAACGATAATGGCAGAGAAAAGCAGCAAAGCGTCGGGAATCCCTCTTGCATCAAACTCCTATATTCAGTTATTAATTCCTATTACTACTCGGTTATCGCAGTATAGCTGGGGTTTCGATTCCTCAGAGAGATGGTTACAGGAACTAATTTACTCAACAAAACGTTAACGGTAACTTAATAAATAAAACGATAAAATTGGTAATTAAATTAAAGATAAATATAATAATGAAAAATATTTAAAAGATATGGCAGAGAGATATGACAAAGCTTCGGGAATCCCTCTTGCATCGAACTCCTATATTTAGTTATTGATTCATTTTATTACACAATTGAAGGTTTCACATCCCAAACCAACAACCGGAACATATTCAATTCTACGCATATTAAATTCTAAGGAATTAATGATTATTTTCTCTATGTTAATAGCACACAAAAGTCATCGTTACGAGCTATCTAACGTCGACAATATACCCTCAGACAATACTGCAGCAGAAGACCAACACGCAAAACAACTTTTACCAGTCACAATTAAGTTCGCAAACCACATATAGAAGAAGCATGACTGGATCTATAGGGATTTAACAAAACATAATTTCTGATTAATAAATCAAAAGATAATATAAAATAATAAACATCAATTTTATTAAACAATTAAAGGTTCTTAGGAATCAAAAAAAAATAATAGAATCTAACACAAGAGTTCATCCTACCTTTGCCTAGGGGATTAGTTCCTCATAAAAGATATAAAAATAGCCTGGGATTGAGAGACTTATTGCTCTGAATTATCACGGCTCCGTGTCTGTCCCGGCCTCGTGCTCATAATTCTTCTTTCCTGCTCTCTGCACTGCTCTGGTTTTTCTCTGCTTGTGCGTTTTTGCACTCGGTACTGCTTCCAAAAAATAAAACAATTCACGCACTGCAGCTCCCTCAAAGTATTTGATGTGTTTCACGCGTGAGGGGCTTCACGCAGCAGCCGGCGCTGCTTCTTCTTGCGCACCCCGCTTTCTCACGCAGCCTCTGCCCTTTTATAATAGACAAATATTAACCCTAATATGATTCTATTCTTTTGGTCAAACGTGGGGTCCTCTCTCTCATGGCCCACGTGTTCTTCTCTTTTGTATTTGTTTGCTGCCTTCTTTCTTTTATTGCAACTCCACTCTCTCTCTTGTTGTTCACATATAAAAGCCCCTTATTATTCACGTTGCATGGCCTTTTGCATGCACATCAGCCTTTTGATTTTCTTTCTTTTTTAATTTATGCACACTGAAGTAATATTTCCTTATTCATGCAGCTTTCTTGATTTTAACTTTCCAATTCCTACAAATAATAAAGAGAAAATTATTAAATTAACTTAAATAATAAATACTTTCTAAATTAATATAATGATAAATATTATATAATAAAATATAAAATGTATAACTAAATACTTAACAATAAATCCGAATAAGTGATGTTTCAAAGTACATTTTCATGCACTTATCACATACCTCTACCAGATGGCTGTGTTTTAACAGATTACTCATATGTACCAATTGTATCACATTGTTGTGTATTATCTGCTATGTGCTCTAGGTAATCTAATGCATCTTCGGGATCTTTGTTCCTAAACTCACCATTGCACATCATCTCCACTACTTGTCTACCTTGAGGTGTTAAACCCTCATAGAATTGGGCAACTAACCTCCATGTTTCAAACCCGTGATGTGGACAAATATTTAACATCTCTTTATACCTCTCCCAACATTGGTAAAGTGTTTCCCCCGACTCTTGTGTGAATGTTGTGATTCTTCTCTTAAAGGAATTTGACCTATGAGGGGGAAAGAACTTTTTAAGAAACTGCTCTTGTAAATCATCTCATGTTCTAATAGATCCTGACCTAAGATTTTATAGTCAAATTTTAGCTTTATCCTTTAAAGAAAATGAAAAAAACTTTAACCGAATTATATTCATGCTACAATTTTGGTATGTGCAAGTGTTACATAATTCTTCGAACTCTCTTAGGTGCTGATAAGGGTTTTCTGATTCTAGACCATGGAATGTGGGTAAAAGATTGATGACACTTGATTTAAAATTGAAACGTGCTGCTTCTGGAGGAAAAACAATACAAGATGGTGATCCTGACCTAGTGGGATTCATGAATTGTCTGAGTGTCCTAGGGTGATTAGGATCTCCATGCTGAGACTCGTTTTCTTCCTGATTAATTGGTTTTTCAACTTGGGCAGGTGGATTTCAATTTGGTTTTCAGCCATTCTGACTAACAATGAAGGTGATGATGACTCTCTTTTTAATCTGCCACTAGATGTTCGAGACCAGTGTTTCATGCAACTTAAAAAAAAAACTATATGTAAAAATATGAAATTGCAAATACAAAACTTGAAAATGAAATTAAACTAAGAAAATGAAAAGAAAAAATTAAGGAAAATACAAATGTATTGATTTATATCTAAAAACGTCCTCTAACCCAGTGGCGGAGCCAGGGATTCAACACAGGAGGGGCTAAGATAAAAAGTTCAACAAAAAAAATACCAAAATTTTGAAATTCATTCATATATTATATTTTCATTCAATACATTTACAATTGTCCTCGACGAGCTTTCATATGTTGAAAACGTTGGATAATTACTTCATTATCAATATTACACAAAAAATATCCTTTTCTATGTATACTACTAGACTATCATTTAACCATTGATCTCCCATCCGATTTCGCAATCGATTTTTCACAAAATGCATAGTTGAAAATGCTCTTTCCACTGTAGCTGTGGCAACCGGTAATATCAATACTAATGTCACCAATAAATAAACTAATGGAAACACTTTATCTTTTCCAGTTTCAACCATTCTTCTTGCAAGCTCACCAATCCCTTTCAATCTTGAAAAATCATTATCAGAACCAACATCCATAATATAAACTTCAAGCTGAATTTCAAGTGCCATGAGATCCATCGAAGAAAAATCATTTGGATAAAATTCAGCAAGGCGCAGTAATTTATGTTTATCAAAAGCTGCAAACGAGTCATTTGGACATAGACATGCCAAACAAAGGAGCAACTCGGTGTTCGTCTCATTGAAGCGGTTGTTTAATTCTTGAAGTTGCATGTCCAAAACTGCATAAAATAACTCAACACGAAAACGATGTGTATTTGTGATCTTTTGACCCTTGCGTTGTGATCTCCCATTAGTCAAAAAAATATCATCCATATTAGGAAGATCAATGTCATGATTCTCACAATAGGAAGAAACTTCACCAAGTAAAGAGTCCCATCCATTCTCTCTCATGTTTTGCAAGTTTCGCCTATACACTCCAATTAATTTCATGGCATTCACAATGTCTTGGTCTTTTTTTTGTAATGCTTGAGATAACTCATATGCAAATCCAAGTATTCTTTTCATCAAGAATAAGCTAAAAATAAACTCAAATGAATGCATGAATTTCAGCAATGTTGTAGCTTGAAATCTTTGTTCAGAATTTCCCTCATTCGAAATAATTTCAAGCATATTAGTAATAGATGAAAACATACTAATTATGCTTAATAACGTACCATAATGTGAGCCCCAACGTGTATCAGCAGGACGTTTCAAAGTTATTTCTTGATTTAAACCTCGTCCACTTGAAATCTCATGACTATTAAGTGCTTCAATGACTGCACGAGCATGTTCTTCTTGAAGAATATCACGACGTTTTGCTGAAGCTCCAACAACATTGACTAACATAGTAATTAAATTGAAGAGAGAATTAACATCTTCATTCTTTTTCGCCACAGAAATAAGAACCAATTGAAGTTGATGGGCAAAACAATGAATAAAATAAGCACATTTATTATCCTCCAAAATGAGTGCTTTAAGGCCATTGAACTCGCCTCGCATATTACTAGCTCCATCATACCCTTGCCCACGCAGCCTAGACATACTCAATCCATGCCTAGAAAATAGCTTGTCAAGTGCCTCTTTTAGTGAAAGAGCTGTAGTACTAGTAACATGTTCAATACCGATAAAACGCTCAACCACATAGCCATTTTTATCCACATAACGCAAAACGACAGCCATTTGTTCCTTTGATGATATATCACGAGACTCATCAACAAGAATAGAAAACAAAACATCACCCATCTCTCTAATAATAATATTGGTAGTTTCAACTGAAACACAAGTTACAATATCTTTCTGAATCTCATTTGATGTCAACTGAAGATTTCTAGGAGCATTTTCAAAAGTAATAGCATCATGTCCTCATTATGGTCAGCAAGGAAATGTAGAAGCTCAAGAAAGTTACCTCGATTATTTGAATCTTTAGACTCATCATGCCCACGAAATGCAAGCCCTTGTTTTAACAGAAATCTAACACAATCAATAGTAGCATTCAAATGGGCTCGATATTCACTTCGAGTTTTTTCTGAATGTCTTGAGAAAGCTATTTCAATATGCTGCTTCTGATTCATCAACGCTTCACAATCATGTCTAGCTTTATTATGAGCACTATTGATATCTCCCTCATGTTCAATAAATTTTTCTTTCTTCTTCCAATTCTTAAATCCTTGACCAACAAATATATCACCACCACTTTGTTTACCATTCTCTTCTTTAAAAAGATAACAAAAAAGACAGAATGCAGCATCTTTTTCTATGCTATATTCCAACCAAGAGCCAAAATGTTCAAACCAAGTTGAGACAAACCGTCGTTTTTGATTTCCAAAATTTGATAATTTAAAGTTGTGATTTTTAGGTTGAACAGGACCCTTTTGTAAGTACGCTCTTCGGACTTCATCTCGGATATTATGACTATAATAAGAGATTCGAGGTCTTAATCCAGGATCTGTAGGAAGATCTTGTAAATTAACTTCTACATCTTCACTTGAACAATACTTAGTTTTCTTCGGAGAAGATTGTAATGTTGATATTCTTTTAAAATATTTCTCCATAACTATATCAAATAAACAAAAGAATAATTTAGTTTCCTATTTTATTATTATTATATGAAAAAAATGTTTATGAAACTTCATCAGCACCAAAACGTGTTTCCTATTTTATTATTATTATTATTATTATTATTAATTTTTTTCTATGCAAATAAAGTGAAACCCACAATTTCAATGATGCAATCAATTTAAGTAATTAACAAATGTACAAATTAAACAGAACTCATTAAGTTAATGGCATTAACGATTAACCCATTTCAAGCATCAAATTGAAAACAAAAAATAAAAATAAAAAAAGAAAGATATTTGTTAATTTGCATAATATTTGCAATCAAAAATGGATTTAACAAAAATGGATTTGCAATCAAAAATAAAAAATGGATTTGCATAATACTGTAGTAATGATGATTAACAAAAAATAAAAATAAAAGAAAAAAGAAAGATAGCAGGGGCTGTAATACACGCATTAACGATTACCCATTTCAAAAAAATTAAACAGAACCCATTAAGTTAATGGCATTAACGATTAACCCATTTCAAGCATCAAATTGAAAACAAAAAATAAAAATAAAAAAAGAAAGATATTTGTTAATTTGTATAATATTTGCAATCAAAAATGGATTTAACAAAAATGGATTTGCAATCAAAAATAAAAAATGGATTTGCATAGTACTAATAGTAGTAATGATGATTAACAAAAAAATTAAAAAGAAAAAAAAAAAAGAAAGATACCAGGGGGCAGGGGCTGTCGGCTGTTGCTGTGAAGTGTGAAAAACTGAAGATGAAGATTGAATATTGAAGGGCACTCTGATTTTGAAAAAAGCAGGGCTAGTAACAATTTTTTTTTTTTAAGTTTGATAAAAAAAATTTTGGGCCCAGCAGGGGCTGCAGCCCCTGCTGGGCCCAACTTGCCACCGCCCCTGCTCTAACCCTTGTTAATTCCGATCTCAATTGAATCTCTCGCTCATTTTTTCTCAATGTCTTGAATTATGTTTTCGTGAAGCTTTATGAGAGCATCTTTACGTGAGGATGGTTCAAAAAATTCTTTTATGAACAGCAAACACCTTTTAAGTTGATTTTTCTGTTTCCTGTAACCAAGAAAAGTTAAGAACAAGGTCTCTCTATATGTGGGATTTCTGGGTTCAGGGTTCATCAAGGATTAATCAGGACAGTTGGGGCTACATAAAAACAAGAAAAAATAAAGAAAAATAAGATGTAGAAAATAAAAAAAAAATACGAAATAAAAATAAAGAAAAGAAAAGAAAAGTAGAGAAAGAAGAAATAAATATATTTTATCTACTAAATAATACTTCCCCGGCAACGGCGCCAAAAACTTGACACGCTCGAAAAGTGGTCTTTTACTCCCAAGTATAAGAGTGTCGAAGTAATAAAATAACCCGGTGAGTCCGGGGTCGATCCACAGAGAAGAGATTTAGCAAAATAGAATAATGACCAATGCAGGAATGAAAAGTTTGCTTTGTTGAAGTAGTTGGAGGATTTTAGGTTGGAATACAATAATAGAAAGAAATGCTAGAGTTTTGGGATCCGCTTTTAGTCTTTTAAACATTTAGAAATCTTGCTTTATCATAATTTATAAATTGTCATTTTTACCCACTTAATTTATTACAGGAATTAATTATGCCAATAAAAAGAACCGGCCATAAAAACGGTAGTCATTTCTGTCAATACTTAGTCCTACCAAGGTACTAAACATGCCAAAAAATATAAAACCAGCCATAAAGGCGGTGATACCGTTTGTCTATAACAAGTCATACCAAGGTACTTAATTATGCCAAAATCGTATAAAACCGGCAATAAAGGCAGTATAAAGATAAAACCAGCCATAAAGGCGGTAGACAGATAAAACCAGCCATAAAGGCGGTATAAAGATAAAATCGGCCATAAAGGCGGTATAAAGATTGTCAATAATTAATCTAGATTTAAATCAAGTTTTAATCATTAGATTTCAATTTATTTATTATAATAAAAGCGAGTTTAATCTATGTTCTCATTATAAAAGCTTCACCCTTACTCTAGCAGAAAAAAAAATTAGCTACTCATTTTGTAATAAAATATATTCGTACTTTTATTATTGAAAGAAAAAGACATTACAAAAGGCTTTAAGTAAATAAACAAACAAGACACTCTCTCTCCAAGAATTACAGAGGAATCAGGAACGAAAGTATGAAAATTTTATATGTCGGAACTTGACACGCTCGAAAAGTGGTCTTTTACTCCCAAGTATAAGAGTGTCGAAGTAATAAAATAACCCGGTGAGTCCGGGGTCGATCCACAGAGAAGAGATTTAGCAAAATAGAATAATGACCAATGCAGGAATGAAAAGTTTGCTTTGTTGAAGTAGTTGGAGGATTTTAGGTTGGAATACAATAATAGAAAGAAATGCTGGAGTTTTGGGATCCACTTTTAGTCTTTTAAACATTTAGAAATCTCGCTTTATCATAATTTATAAATTGTCATTTTTACCCACTTAATTTATTACAGGAATTAATTATGCCAATAAAAAGAACCAGCCATAAAAGCGGTAGTCATTTCTGTCAATACTTAGTCCTACCAAGGTACTAAACATGCCAAAAACATAAAACCAGCCATAAAGGCGGTGATACCGTTTGTCTATACAGTCATACCAAGGTACTTAATTATGCCAAAATCGTATAAAACCGGCCATAAAGGCAGTATAAAGATAAAACCAACCAGAAAGGCGGTAGACAGATAAAACCAGCCATAAAGGCGGTATAAAGATAAAACCGGCCATAAAGGCAGTATAAAGATTTTCAATAATTAATCTAGATTTAAATCAAGTTTTAATCATTAGATTTCAATTTATTTATTATAATAAAAGCGAGTTTAATCTATGTTCTCATTATAAAAGCTTCACCCTTACTCCAGCAGAAAAGAAATTAGCTACTCATTTTGTAATAAAATATATTCGTACTTTTATTATTGAAAGAAAAAGACATTACAAAAAGCTTTAAGTAAATAAACAAACAAGACACTCTCTCTCCAAGAATTACAGAGGAATCAGGAAAGAAAGTATGAAAATTTCTAATGTCGGAACTTGACACGCTCGAAAAGTGGTCTTTTACTCCCAAGTATAAGAGTGTCGAAGTAATAAAATAACCCGGTGAGTCCGGGGTCGATCCACAGAGAAGAGATTTAGCAAAATAGAATAATGACCAATGCAGGAATGAAAAGTTTGCTTTGTTGAAGTAGTTGGAGGATTTTAGGTTGGAATACAATAATAGAAAGAAATGCTGAGAGTTTGGGATCCACTTTTAGTCTTTTAAACATTTAGAAATCTCGCTTTATCATAATTTATAAATTGTCATTTTTACCCACTTAATTTATTACAGGAATTAATTATGCCAATAAAAAGAACCAGCCATAAAAGCGGTAGTCATTTCTGTCAATACTTAGTCCTACCAAGGTACTAAACATGCCAAAAACATAAAACCAGCCATAAAGGCGGTGATACGTTTGTCTATAACAAGTCATACCAAGGTACTTAATTATGCCAAAATCGTATAAAACCGGCCATAAAGCAGCAGTATAAAGATAAAACCAACCAGAAAGGCGGTAGACAGATAAAACCAGCCATAAAGGCGGTATAAAAGATAAAACCGGCCATAAAGGCAGTATAAGATTTTCAATAATTAATCTAGATTTAAATCAAGTTTTAATCATTAGATTTCAATTTATTTATTATAATAAAAGCGAGTTTAATCTATGTTCTCATTATAAAAGCTTCACCCTTTACTCCAGCAGAAAAGAAATTAGCTACTCATTTTGTAATAAAATATATTCGTACTTTTATTATTGAAAGAAAAAGACATTACAAAAAGCTTTAAGTAAATAAACAAACAAGACACTCTCTCTCCAAGAATTACAGAGGAATCAGGAAAGGGAGTATGAAAATTTCTAATGCCCGGCCGCTCCTTTTTATAGGCAAATTCGCCGCCCAGACCATCGAATGCATGTTGTGGACACGTGTCAAATAATGGTGAAGCCACGTTGGGGACACGTGTCAGAGAATGGTGAAGCCACGTTGGGGACACGTGTCGCGACGTAAAGGTTTCCACGTGTCACGACGTGCTTGCAGATTTTACGACATGCTTGCCGATTTTACGACGTGCTTACCAATTTTACGATGTGCTTACAGATTTTACGACGTGCTTGTCGATTTTACGACGTGCTTGCAGGAATATTTTTTTCACATCTGATTTGTCCCGTCGAGCTTTCGATCAGTATTTTTCCTGACAAAAATATAAAATAACACAGTAAAATCACTCAAAGCATAACTTTAAAATATTTACACAAATGTGTCAATTTAAGGGGATTAGTGAAACTATAAGTGTAAAATGATTAACTTATCGCCTAATAAATATGCACTTTTTAGTATTCATCAGCCTCCCCCGCCATTCCCTGAATTTCCATCAACAAAACAAAATTCTCAATATGGGACTTGGGATCTATGTTGCCCTTGTAGACATCATCGAGGGCATGATGGACCTTCTTGGGAACTCCACCGCCAATATCTCCTTCTTGAAAGGGGACTCTGTCTCCATATCTTGGTCACTTCGTATCCCCCATTTCACATTTTCCTCCCACTTTTTCATCTACTTCTGGAACCAACTCCTTATTTGGATCTCGGAACTGTTATTCCCACATCCATGGGCTTCCCTACACCTTTCGCTCCAGGTGTGGTACCTCCCGTAACTGGGAACTTCATACCATTCTCCTAGGTATCGCTTCAAATCACTCTCTGTGAAACATTGGCTATTACTGGAGGATTCCAGGGTTTGCTTTTCTTTCTCATCTTCCCACAGAACCCATCGCCGATATGGCGCCAAAAACAACTACGGATCTCATTTTTTGGGTATTCCTCATTCCTTCTTTGCGGTCTTCGTCCACTCCGGTGATTCTTTTTTCCTTTGTTATTTCTTCCTTTCTTTTACAATGACCCACTTCGTCATTTCCTTCTCTCTTCCTTTCTAACTTCTCCATCTTCTCCACCATAGCCTTCATGAAGGCCTAAGTTGCTTCCTTTTATTTTCGAGCTTATTCCCTCTCACTCCATATGGTTTCTTCCATTTTCTCCATCAACCCCGTCGTCGAAGCCTCTGATGATCTATGGTTTCCGTCTCCTGCCATGGCCTTACTGTGTTTGTTGCTTCTTGTATTGATTTCCCATAGACGGCACCAACTGTTGACAGTTTTTTTCGTTCCTTGGGCAATTCGGGAAAATCACTCCTCGAACAAACCTCTCTCTAATAATGAATTTGTTTGGTTTGTTGGGAACCAAAAGAAAACGCGGCAAACAAACAAGAAAACACACAAATATGAACAGAGGATTTAATGTGGTTCGTTGGAACGGATCCAATCTACATCCACGGGTGCACCTAAAGCTATTTTGTAAGTTTCCACCATTTTCAACTCTCCATTTAAAGTGCATTGGAGGTTTGCAATGGTGGTGGTTGGCAATGCATGAATGTAGCTGGATCCTTCAATTCTCCCCTTCCAGCTGCATTCGAAATTATTGTCATCTGACAGCTATCCCGGCTATATCTCCGTATAGTTCTAGTTTGTCCCGAGAAATTACTTTTGTTCATATGTCAGCTGGATTCTCATCTATATGGATCTTTACTAGTCTCAACAGTTATTGATCCATCACCTCGCATATCCAATGATAGCGAATATCAATGTGATTCGTCCGGGAATGATACATTGAGTTCTTGCTCAAGTCTACAACACTCTGACTGTCACAATATATCTTGTATTCTGTATACTTGATCCCTAATTCTTGGAGAAAACAATTTAACCACAACATTTCATTTCCTGCTTTTGCTGCTGCAATATACCCAGCTTCTATTGTGGAGACATTGTCCTCAGTGTCTGAATAAAAAGAAGTGGAGTTTAGAAGACATCAGTTGGTTATTATGGAATTGCAATTGAATCTACGACCATTTAAAAGAAAATACATATTAAGATTCAAGTCCATTATACGCTTCTTGCCACGATCGTTATCAGACCAGTTCAACTTGGAAAGAATTGTGTTGATTTTTTATTCATAAGCTAAGAGTTGGTCAATTAATTCATCATTTTTTCTTACAGTTAGGATGATATCTTTAACCGATTTCGAAATGACCCCAAGTCTTTTGGCATCCTCAGGAAATACTAAAAGAAAATCGAAAAAATGGTCAACATTAAATAGTCCAATGGGTTTTTGGTGAATGTTCAAGTTTGCCTATGATGCCACTATGAATATTTCTTCCAGTGTGCTCAGCCCACCTGGTAAAGCAATAAAAGCGTCAGCAAGATTAATCATTTCAGTAAGTCTTTCAAACATACCTGAGACAATGCATTCTTCTCCATTTGATTTTCCGATGAGGTTTTCGTCTACCAAAGATTTTGGAATGATCCCCAAAACTTGACTGTCACCTTCTTGATCGGCATTTGAAACACATCCCATCAATCCAAGATTACCATCGCCATATAATAAGTGCATTTTTCTTTTCGCCATAACTCTACCAAATTCTTTTGCAGCTTCAACAAATTTCGGTTTAGTTCCAGATCTAGTTCCACAAAACACACAGATATTAGTGACTCATCGTCTTGAAGTTTTCTCCATTTTTGTTCACTCTCTTATATAGGTGTGTTCAATAGAGAAATGAAGAGTTGTATTGGATCCTGAAAAAAGGTAAGTAATAAAAGCACTAGTACCTGCAAAGTGATAATTGTCAGTTGAAGAGTAAAATAGATCGTGAAAATCAAAATGTTTAGATACTATCAACAAAAATTAAAGAAAATGAAATCAAAACAGTAAATTAAAGTAAATCAAAATAGTAATTTAAATGAAAAGAAAACAAAGCAATAAATTGAAATAATATGTACTGGTAGTTGTGATTGTGGCTCACATCTTCCTCTGGTTTTACGTCCAGTAATGGCTTGAACGCCCTCTATGGGTCGGGGATATACTTCTCATCCAATTTTCTTATAAATTGGCAAACATGGTGTTTTAAAGTTAGATTCCCGAGACTGTATTGTTGTCTTTCTTTTTGAAATTGTGTATGCAAATTACGAATTACCCGATGAACATGTCCACTAGGATGAGTCTCAATAGTCAATGATATATCATTTAAAGACTCCTTACTCAAGCCATCTCTAATGAATTGAATTTTATCTTCACGATTGTCAGACATCGTTCCTAAAGAACGACAATGAGTGTTGCACGTCCAGCGTGAATATTTATAACAAACACCTAATTGTTTAGCTCTTCGTTTATTAGCATAGGTTTTTTTTCCCTAAACCAGACATGTAAGAAATGAAAGAGTCAGATGACTCACCTTCCAAGCGATCCCTTGCTTCAATTACCCAACGAATATCACTAGGAATACCATAAATCATTAGAAGCTTCATTCTTTCGGTGCGTGCTTTGTAAATTTTCATCATAGCATTTTAGGAGAGAGAAGGAAAATGATTCTAGAGTTTTGTGAGAGTTTCTTCCATGCCTGGATGACTCCAATCTGTAGGTATTTTTCCTTCATGATCGCTTGGGAGAGAGGAAGAAATTTCCACATGGTAAGTTTGTTCATCTTTAAGAAATGCATACTTCAATCCTTCTGGCAAAGTCTTCATTTCCAAATTGGGTGCTTCCTCATGTTTTTCTTCTTCTCGTGTTCCTAGTTCCTCAAAATTTTACTTTTCTCCATCACTTCCAGTACTTGTGTAGAATCAAGTAAAAAATCATTAGGAATATCTGAATCTAATTGTGTACTTGATTCAAGAAAATTAGTAGTACAAATTTTCGTAGGATCAGATAAACTCCTCTGAATATATTCCTCCATAATTGTTTAAATTAGTTTCATGCTTTCGTCTTCACTGTCCTCATCTTATGGTTGTTTGCACATGTTAAAAACATTAAGCTTCAACGTCATATTGCTAAATGACAAATTCATGATTTCATTTCTACAATTTATTAAGTAATTAGTTGTTGCTAAAAATGGACGACCATGTATTACAGAAAATGGCTTATAACTATCTACTACAGGTTATGTTTTCAAGACAATAAAATCCACATGATATATGAATATATCGACTTGTAATAACACGTCTTCCATAATTTATTTTGTTATCTTGACTGATCTATCAGCAAGTAAAAGAGTTGTTGAAGTTGGTTTTAACTCATCAATATTAAATTATTGGTAAATCGAAAATTGAAGTAAATTGACACTGGCTCCAAGATCAAGTAAAGCATGTTCAATTTTTTTTTATTTCCAATAATATAAGAAATAGTTGGACAGCCAGGGTCCTTATATTTTAGTGCATTATTGATTAAGAGAATATAACTTACCTGTTCAGCTAGAAAAGCTTTCTTTCTTACCTGATGTTTCCTTTTAACAATGCACAAGTCTTTCACAAATTTGGCATAAGATGGTATTTGTTGGATGACATCTAACAAATGTCTATTGACCTTCACCTGTTTGAATATTTTATATATCTCTGGGGAATGATTCAATTTCTTTATTTTTAATGCTTGAGGAAATGGACGTGCATGAAAAAAATTGTTATCATCTATGATAGATAATGGTTCATCAACCTCTTCCTTATCCTCTGAATCTGATTTATTTTCAACTTCACGAGGTTCAAGAATAGGTCTGTGGATGATCTTACTGTTGTGAAAAGTAATAACATATTTGACTTAGTCTATGAGTTGACTACCAGAACTACCCTCGAGGGGGGTTTGATGATTCTTGGGGTTTAGCTGTGGTTGTGCAGGAAACTTTCATTTCTCATTAATGGTCAATGCAGATGTGATTTTGGAGAAAGCATCTTTCAGATCAATCAATGTTTGCATATTTTGGTTATTGATGGCTTATTATTTCTCAATGAATGCATGGAAAGTATCCTCAAGGGTTCTCCTAGGCGGTAGGACATATGGTGCATAATTCTGAGAATTTTGAAAATTTTGGTGTACCTGAGGAGGTTGTTGCAATGGTTGTGCTTGGTTATCATTCCTCCAACTGAAAGTTTGGATGGTTTCTCCAAGTAGAATTATAGGTTTGGGAGTATGGGTTTGGATTTGGTCTATTGAAAGTGTTTATGGAACTGACTTAGTCATGGAGACATTCTTGCAGAGCTGGCAAGGTTGGGCAAACTTATGTGACATGTTAATTTGAATTACATATTTGACATGTGACTTCTTGAATTGACTTGACATGATCGCTCTTCCTCATTTCTAATGTCTCAATTTTTTTAGTTAGAGATGCATATTTAGCAAAAAGGCCATGGTCTTCCCTAAGATTAAACATACCTCCACCAGATGACTATGGTTTTACTGACGACTCATAAGTGCCAACTGTGTCCTATTGTTGTGCATTCTCTGCTATGTGTTATAAGTAATCTAGTGCATCTTCAGGATTTTTGTCCCGAAACTCACCATTACATATCATTTCCATTACTTGTCTACCTTGGGATGTTAAACCCTCGTAGAAGTAGGAAATCAGCCT
>SKCR01051470.1:0-15656 GCA_019454045.1 Zanthoxylum bungeanum | reverse complement strand
CAAAAGAGGTGATAGGGAAACCATCAAAGAGCTTGGAATACAATAGCTTGGAGCTTCAAGTCTTCTTCCTCCTCTTGGCCGAATCCTCCACACTGGAGCTTCTACCATTTGATCATCTTACTTCATCACAAGGCATTGTAAGTATGATTCCGCCATATTTCATGTTATATATATTCTTTATAGTATTTCACATGCTTAATCTTTGTTTGGGACATATTATAGAAACCAACAGATGTCCCCCTATAGGATCTAGGAATTGGATTGGATCCAATCGATCTTAGAGATCTACCTAGTTAATTATCATACAATTTGTTGGCCAAAGTCAAGATTGTTTGATATTTAACGGGATCCTAGCCCGCTAGGAAACACGGTTTCCCGAGTACTCGACAAAGGGTTAGAGGCTCGCCGAAAAATAATGGGAGGCAAGAATTGAATTTGCAATATTTGTTTAATTACTTGCCATACGCGCTCAAACAAATATCATTCGTCATATATATTAAATGTTAGTTGGACTAATATTTAAATCGTTGTTTTAATTAATAGTTGGACTATATTCAAACAATTAAAAGTATAGTTGATTAATATAGTTGGACTATAATAATCATTATATTTAAAAGTACCTAAATCGTTGATTTAATAGTTGGACTATTAGAATCAAGAAATAATTGAAAGATTGACATTTAAAGCATAATCCTAGGGAAAATGTATTTAAATGGCTTAATTTTCAAATTGGGAATAAAGTTTCAGGATGGTCATGGAAATAATAAGTTACTTTATTTGATAAAATAACATATTAGGCTAAGCCCAGAGTTAAGCAAAAGTAAGCATAATCTTTGGAAGATTTATGTGATGATAACTTAGTGCTTAATCCATTAAACTTGTCAGTAGACTCCTTAATTTCTGAATCAGAACTAAGGATTAGATCTTTAAAGTATGATAATGAAATTGAATGATCTTCATAGATCTATTCTTAGATCTTAGAAGTACAATTGCAATACTAAACTCTTCAAGGAGATAAAGTCAAAGTTTGCAATAAGGCAAGTAGCGCAAGGCACACCTCACTTCGATATTCTAGAAACCCATTGCTTGGCCAAAGGCTTCTGGAATATGGAAAAGGGCAAAGGCAAAATCATTATAATCTTCTAGGAAGATAAATGACATATCTCAAAATGTCTGCCTAAATTGTGGCAAACGGGATCGCGGAAGCGTGACCGCCGTTTGGACAAAGCAGACATGAAGGAATTGAATACGAGCAAGGCTTTGACTTCAAATATGTTTGTCAAGATTATGTTCACTACTAGTATTGAAATTGGAGTTGAAATACTTAGTATGGTACATAATACATACTGATGTTCAGAATCTGCTATGAGCAGGATACTGACTTCAGTTGAGATTAATCTACGAATTGGAAACTGGACGAAAGTCGATGTTTTAACCGTAGATACCTAATTTTAGGAACTACCCTCGGGTGTGTACCTAAATTTCGAAACTGTTATAATGTAACTAGTTTGACTAGAGACATTATCTATATATCAGTGTTTAATCTGTTGCGGATTGACCTTTATATTCTAGAACACTAAAGTGTTTTATTATATAAAGATGATATTGAGATAACACATTAGATGTGAATAACATAATTTATATTTTGAATATAAAAATATCTCAAACGTAGAACATGACAAACAAATAGCTCAAACTGATTTAATTAGAAGAAACTAATTTGTCGCATTGTTGTCTGGGACACAATTAAACAAGAATCGTATATCCACACTTTCGAAGAGTGGGTACTATGATTGATTTTATTCTATTCAAATAAAGTCTACGAATCTAGTTTATTGGGCAATGCGCCTAAAACACTATTCACTTGGTAAAAGTACAAATGCCATCGATCTGTTAGCCCTAGTTCATTGTGAAGCAAGTGGGCCCATGTCTAGCTAGGTTAGAGGTGGATATGAATATTTCGTAAATTTACGGATGTGGCATCGCGTTATGGTTATGTGTTTCATTTGAAGAACAAAAATCGGAAAATTTTAAAGTTTTCGACGCGAAATAGACAAACAGATCGGCTAAGGTATTAAACTGACACGGTAAGACCGTAACGGAAAATACTTAAGCAATAAGTTTCTTATATACTTGAAAGAGTATAGTAGTCTTTCAATGAGGACTCCTCTCGGAACACGTCAATTTGACGGTGTGTCCGAACCGAGTAACCGAATTGTGTTAGACATGATAAGGTTAATCATGAGTCGCTCTGAGCTACCATTTCCTTCAACAGATACGCATAAGTAGTGCAAGAACTTATTTAGAATAAGGTTCCATAATAATCTGTTTGACAGATTTCATATCAGATATCAACAGGAAATAAACCGGGTTTCTCATTCCTGATAATTTGGGAATGCTAGGCATATGTTTGGATGATACCAAACTAAAACCCAAATTGGATAAGTTCCAATTGTAGGTTATCCTAGGGATACCAAAGTATAGTACTTATACAACTCACATGAGAACAATGTTATTGTTGTTCACCATGCGTTTTTCCTAAGAGAAATACCGATATGCATAGGTATGTGGGAGGAAAGTAAAACTCGATGAAAATCAGAGTAATACTATTCTAGGCACTGATTCCTATTGGAACACAAACAGTTCATCAAGGATGAAACTGTACCAGTAATCTTCGAATACACAAGAACCGCGTAGGTCGGAGAGAGTCAGAAAACAACCTGGGGTGTGGGTTTCTGATCTCACCTCATAAAGATGTCAATCTTATTGAGGAATACCAATTGACTACGTATGAGGAAGTGATACAAGGTATCGACTCCCTATTATGGAAAAGTGCCATAAGTCCAAAATGGATTCCATGTATATCAACTATGTTTGGACACTAGTTGATGTACCGCAAGGCATTGTGCCTATTGGTACTTATAAGTCTTCAAGGAAGACGTACATGGATGGCAACATACCAACGTATAAAGCTAGGCTTTTAGCGGAAAGGTATCGTTATCAACATTGTGTTGATTACGATTCAACCTTTTACCTGTTGCCTCGGTAAATCCATTTGGATAATGCTTGCTAATGCTGCATGTTTCATTTATTAAATATGACAGCTGAACGAGAAACTTACTTTCCTTAAACGGAAACCTTTAGGAGGATGTTTACAACATCCTGTCGGTTTTGTCGTACAATAACTAGAAAACAAGGTTTGCAGGTTATTCGATCCATGTTTGGATTGAAGCAAACATTAGGTTCTTGGAATTACCGTTTTGATGTAATCATAATAGTTTATGATTTAATTCAAACCGAAATGATTATTGTGTATATAAGAGGGTTAGTGGGAGCGCACTGACAGTGGATGTCCTATAAATAATGATAACATACATCATTTCTTGAAAATGATATTCCCATAAAACAATCGGTGAAAGCTTGGCTTTCATAAATACTCTCCGAGAAATTGTACATTGAAAAATGTGCGCGACCTGCTGTCTCATACGCTATGAGCATATGGATTCACAATCAGGCCAATCCAAGTGATAGTCACTAGATTGATGTTAAGAACATACTTAGTATCGTAGAGAACTAAGGATGTTATCTTAAACTATGGAGAAGGAGAACCTGAACTGACTGGGATCACTGTTGCAAGTTTCCTAAACCGATAAAATGACTACAAGTCACAAATGGTACTATACAGTTTGAATAGCGGAAAAGTGAGCTGAAATCTTCAAAGCAAGATATTGTTACCGAATAAACAACAAATGCGGGTTATTGCTGTAGCTGAGGCGGCAATAGAAGCCAACCATACATAGTTCGGGTGTCAGACACTCGAGTGACTGGCTATAAGCCAAGTGGTAGATTGTTGGACAATTATGACCCATAGCGTCACTATTTGTACAGATCATGGTGTTGTTGTACAAATTAACTATGTGACAAAGGAGATTGCTCTCTTATCATTTGTGATTAGATCACCAAGATGTATAAATGGTAGGAGGTCCTTATGATTTGTTCCTGGATTGAGAATGATATGAGACAGTATCAGTCCACGAAGGATAAATCATTAAATATCCCTAGTCAGAGTATTATCGAGATAAGACATCGATAAATGCGTAAAAGACTAGTATTACACTTGTACGCGTTGTGGGCACAAACGGCATAGTTCTCATATATTTGGGTATAGGATACTCATGCAAGTGTAATAGGAGGTTGTGTTTTTACCAATGGTACGGGAAACAGCTTCGCTCGGATAGACCCACTCGGAATTCCATTGGTAGTATGACTAATACTTGCGACTTGCACCGCTAATACTTGCGACATCAATATACTTTGGTTTTGGTCGTCCAGGGCTTTAACAGATTCTGTGTACGCCTCTGCTGGGTATATTGAGAATCATAGTGTGTTGGGTGTGATGTCAAGATGGAAGTATCACTCCAGTTATATGGAGATGATGGTCACGTAGGATACGGAACTGGTTCTCTTATATGGTGCAGCTATCGCGATATTATGACAAGGTCATGTATATCCGATTATAGAGACTAGTTACCAGAGATCCGACATGTGCTTCGTACGGGGCAGACACAATTCCAACCCCAAGCCTAGCACGTGATCATCCGATACTGGATCGAAATACGTAATACTACGTATACTACGCCAGATATAGATCGCTATATTCCTGTAAGGATATTTATGGAGAATTGGGTAGCCATGGCGCTTTGTTAGAAGCCAACCTTGTCTTGTAAATCGGTACAAATGTAGTACAAGGTACTTACGTGTTCGGATAGTCTGACGACTGTATTTACTACCAACATATCCGGGGATCTCATGGGTCACTTCCCGAATATTCACCGATGACGTATGACTCGCACTTTAATTATTCTGGGATTAATTGGATGAGAGCGAAAATTAATCTGGGATTAATCGCAGAGATATTTTGTCTGGGATAAAATATCATTTAAAGATAGAGAACGATTAATTTGGAATTAATCGATAAAATAATATATTTGATATATTATACGAAATTGGATTTCGACGCGGAATTGAAATTAGATTTTAATTCGGGCGAACGAGTTAATTTAGAATTAATTCGTTTGTGACGTGAATAGTGATTTCGCTAGGCATAATAATTTAATTACGTCGCAATGAAAAACCCGTTAATTTGGAATTAGCAAACCCGAGCCCGCGAGTGTTTCCGAGCGCATTCGCATTTCGAATTCGAGTGCGGCACGCAAGTCACATCAAGCGTCAAATCATTAGTCGCATCAAGGGTCAAATCACTTGTCACTTTGAGTGATGTGATGTCTAGTCACTTTGAGTGATTGACAACATGTCACTTTGATGTGAATAGTGATGGTGGAGTGTAATACACTCAAGTATGATGGCATGATAGACATTTAATATATTTTAAATGTTTAGTATTTGTTTTGATTTTTGAAATCAATTAATTGATTTTTTGGAAAAACAAAAGTGGTATTAGATACACTTTTTCAAACATCCATCACACAACTCCACTCTCTCTCTTTCCTCTCTTCTTCCTCACGCCTAAGGGGCTGCTGCCTTCTTCATTTTCTGGTCAAAAACCGTGATAGTGAAGGGAGACAAAATGGTGTTTTTGTGGAAAAAACATCAAGAGCTAGCACTCAAAGAGACTTATGAAGGTGATAGGGAAACCCAACCGTGTGCATGGAATCGTTTCATCACAAGCTTGGAGCTTGCATGGAGGACAAAAGCTGAATTCTTGGAGGAGCAAACTGCTCACTGCCGAGCTTCATGGAGGAGGGCAAAATGTTTTTGTCTTCACCGCATCGTCTCAACCGCTCGATGTAAGTATTCCGCAACTTCGTTGATTGTATTCACATGTATTTTCAATGCTTGAAATGATCTTGGGACGCTTAGCAAATTCCAACACATCCATCAATTGAATGACGAGTGATGTGATGCTTGATGTGACTTGTGGCCCTACTTGATTCGAAATACGAGTGGGCCCGCAAACACTCCCGGGCTCGGGTTCGCTAATTCTGAATTAACAAATTTTCCGTTGCGACGAAATTAAATTAAATTTAATTAAATAATTATGCCTAGCAAAATTAATATTCACGTCGCTAACGAATTAATTCTAAATTAAGTCGTTCGTCCGAATTAAAATCTAATTTAATTCTGCGTCGAAATCCAATTTCGTATAATATATCGAATATATTATTTTATCGATTAATTCCAAAGTAATCGTTCTCTCTCTTTAAATAATATTTTATCCAAGATAAAATATCTCCGCAATTAATCCAGATTAATTTTCTCTCTATTTTAATTAATCCTAGATTAATAAAGTGCGAGTCATACGTCATCGGTGAATCTTCGGGAATCGACCCATGAGATCCTCGGATATGTTGGCAATAAATCGGGTCGTCGGACTATCTGAACACGTACGTACCTAGTACTATGTTTTTACCGATTTACAAGACATGGTTGGCTTCTAGCAAAGCACCGTGCCTACCCAATTCTCCAGAAATATTCTTACTAGAATATGTGATCTATATCAGGCGTAGTATACGTAGTATTGCCTATATTGATCCAGTATCGGATGTCACGTGCAAGGCCTGGGGCTGGAATTGTGTCTGCCCCGTACGAAGCACATATCAGATCTCTGGTAACTAGTCTCTATAATCGGATAAACATGACCTAGTCATAATATCCCGATAGCTGCAGCATATAAGAGCACCAGTTCCGTGTCCTACGTGATCATCATCTCCACTATGACTGGAGTGATACTTCCATCTCGACATCACACCCAATACACTACGATTCTCAATATACCCATAAGAGGCGTACACAGAACCTGTTAAAGCCCTGGACGACCAAAACCAAAGCGTATTGATTGTCGCAAGTATTAGCAGTGCAAGTCTCAGGTTAAGACCAAATACACCTACCCTGATTCGGACTTCCATAGACACATAGTCATACTACCAATGGAATTCTGAGGAGTCTATCCAGAGCGAAGCTGTTCCCGTACCATCGGTAAACACAACCTCCTATTACACTTGCATGAGTATCCTATACCCAAATATATGAGAACTATGTCGTTATGCTCCCACAACACGCACAAGTGCAATACTAGTCTATTTCACATTATCGATGTCCAATCTCGATAATACCACGACTAAGGATATTCAATGATTAAACCTTCATGGATTGATACTGTCTCAAATCTTATCAATCCGGAAGTAATCATATGGACCTTCTATCACTTATACATCTTTGTAATCTAATTACAAAAGATAAAATAGCAATTTCCTTTGTCACATAGTTAATTTGTACAACAACACCATGATCTGTAAAAATAGTGATGCTATGGGTCATAATTGTCCAACAGTGTCTCCATACCCGGAGTGCCATACCCGAAAAAACTAATACTGATGTCTCCATACCCGGAGTGTTAAACCCCACAGAACTAATACTAGTAATGATGTGGGCCTCGCCCTCAGAGTGCCATACCCGGCAACACTAATAATGATATTGGCCTCACCCCCAGAGTGCCATACCCGGCAAGACTAATACTGATGTTGATGTTGGCCTCGCCCCCAGAGTGTCATACCTGGCAAGACTGATACTGATAATGTGATGGTTCGTTCTCGAACCATGCTGTGAGGTGGTCTATTCCCGAACTGTTACTGTGTGAGGTGGTCCATTCCCGAACCCTTATTGTGAGGTGGTCTATTCCCGAACCTTGCTCCATTCTCGGAGTGCCATTCCCAGCTTGTTCATTCCGGAACCATGCTCCATTCTCGGAGTGCCATTCTTGGCTTGTTCATTCTCGAACCTTGCTCCATTCTCGGAGTTCCATTCCCGGCTTGTTCATTCTCGAACTGTGCTCCATTCTCGGAGTGCCATTCCCAGCTTGTTCATTCTCGAACTGTGCTCTATTCTTGGAGTGCCATTCCCGGCTTGTTCATTCTCGAACTGTGCTCCATTCTCGGAATGCCATTCTCAGTTTTCTGATGATGTGTGGGCCTCAACCCTAGGACTCATCCCCCAAACTGATACTGATGTGGGCCTCGACCCTGGGACGCATCCCCAAAACTAACACGGATTATGTGTGGGCCTCAACCCTGAATTGATACTGATGTGGGCCTCGCCCTAGGACTCATCCCCAAAACTGATTCTGACGTGGGTCTCAACCCTGGGACTCATCCCCAAACTGATACTGATGTGGGCCTCGCCCCAAACTGATATGGGCCTCGCCCCAAACTAATACTAAAGTGGGCCTCGCCCCAAACTGATATTGACGTGGGCCTCGCCCCAAACTGATACTCATGTGGGCCTTGCCCCCAGACTGACACTGATGTGGGCCTCGCCCCAAACTGATGTGGGCCTCGCCCCCAAGTTGATACTGATGTTGGTGTGGGCCTCAACCTGAGACTCATCCCGAAAACTGATACTTATGTGGATGTGGGCCTCGACCCCGGGACTCATCCCCAAAATTGATACTGATGCCAATATGGGCCTCAACCCTATGATTCATCCCCAAAACTGCTGAAAAAGTGGGCCTCGATCCTGGGATCCATTCCTGAAGCTGCTGGTAAGGTGGGCCTCGGCCCTGGGATTCATTCTAAAACTCTGACAATATGGGCCTCGACCCTGGGATTCATTCCAAAACTCTGACGATGTGGGCCTCGACCCTGTGATTCATTCCCGGATTTATTCTAAAACTGTTGGGTCTCGACACTGGGATTCATTCCTGAAACTGCTGGGCCTCGACCCTGGGATTCATTCCCCGGGGATTCATTCTAAAACTGATGATGCTATGTTGCTGTTTCTGGTTGGCTTGCATTTCCTGCTTTATCCTTTTCTTTAAAACCTACGAACAAAGACAAGGCAAAGATTGCGTGTACATGACGTGTATGCATGTATGCATGAATGTATTTCCTATTCCGATGGGTTAGGCCTCCCTTGTGCTCTTCGGTGCCCTTTGCCTACAACTGTTTCTGGTCGCCCCCTGGGTCTGCTTGCAATTTCCTTCTGCCAGTTCTCTTCTGGTGGTTGGTTGGTTCTCTTTTGTCTCATGGCTCAAGATCTCGTTGTTTCCGTTATTTGCGGGGTGGTAGACTGGTTGCCCCAGTCTTGATTTAGCTTTCTGCTCTTTGCTGCTTGTAATAGGTCAAGGTGAACCATGTGATGTGGCATTCCATATCATCATACCATATTACGTGCTACGAAATAGTCCCAATAGTTACACATATTATTGCCCTCAAGTAATGCTCAGTAATGAAACCAGAAAACCTTCAAAATATTCAACGCAACTCAAATCCAAGTCTTTGAATAAATGAACTAAGCCAGACTCATAGTGTGTGTGTGTGTGTAAAGGTTATTTTATGGCTCGATTCCTAGGTAAGCCAACTCAATGATTTTGTTTCAACAATTGTGGTCGATGGGTCAAACCAACCTAGATATCTCAATTATACTCTGCAATTGCTTTTCTATGCTCAATGTGGTATGGTTTTCTTTCTCTTTTGTCTCTTTCTTTTTCTTTTCATTTTGAACTTCTTTTTTCTTTTCTTTTATTTTTCTCTTTTTTCTTTCTCTTTTTTTCAACACACCTACCCTTTAAGGTAGCATTTCTCCTCATGGTGGTCCTAATACTCGCCCATGTGTAGCTTCACGCTTATCGGTTATAGGTGGTTCAATTATTTTCTTTAGAGACTTTTCATTCATTTTCAACCATACCACACATCATAACATAAGCAAATCAAGATAGACATCTAAGCAAACGGTCATTCACCGGCCTACAATTTCTTCAACTAGTCACTTTGCTAACTACTCAGGTTTTCACTGCTAAGAACCTATAATTAAGTGCTTACGAGTCTAACATAGATCAATCTCTCAAAGTATCAGATAAAAGCACATCAAGAGTTTATTGTTTCTCAGATTTCTCCCTAAAGCAAACGATTTCATCATTGGACTTATGTCTAACTATCAATGACTAAAAAACAGACAACAATTTTTTTTTTTTTTTTTATTTTTTGGGCCCACCATGGTCTTTCTATTTTTGCCGTAAAATTTTTTGTTTCTCGACTTCCTTTTCCTGATATCCATGTTTGCTAAACTCTTTTTGACAAATCTTTCTTTCTTCTCTAACCCAACGGATATCTATGATGGCTTTTAAGTCACAGGGGTTAACATGATGCATGTATGCATGAGATGCATGCGATGCATGGAATATATAAGTCGGCCCATTATCATTTTAAAGCATACATTCATACTATTGTGCGGTGCACACTTGTCCCATTTGAAAAGGCCCAACAAGTTTACACTTTGCGATAACATGGCTAAACAACTTCCAATGATACGAAGCCCAAACACAAAATGGTCCATCGGCATTTTAGAAGCTTTTGTCCCAATTGCCATAAAGCACAGACTCATCCCAGTTTAAATGGCCCAACAAGCCCATACCTCTTGAAAACAAGTTCAACTGAATCCAAATGACGATGGTCTTAAACGCAAACATAAAGGAATAGTCTCTATTAGTCCAACAACTACAAGTCACACGCGGATTTTACGGGAGTGCGGACAAAGGCTCTCGCTGACGAAGGATCGCCCACAACTAGGTCTCTCCACTCAAGGGTCCGAGCGACCACGTGAGCACACCTTTTTTATACACTAAGGTACGTGTCAACGAGTTATGGTGCGTGATTGACTATCAAATAGATTTCCCCTTGTAGATTCCCCAGAGGGATAGCGGAGCGAACTCTCTTAAAAACCCAAGCCTCTTAGGCTCTTATCGCTTGGTGACAGGAATAAACAACGAGTCCTCCAAATTAGTCAATCACAATAAGCTACAAGTACATGATTATTTAGGTTCCTTCACAGCTTTTCCTTATAGAAAGGTAGTGAATGAATGAAGACACCAAACCATTACCTAGCCTTAAAAAGTGCCTTTGATTAAACCCATTTCAACCCACGGTAAACATGGTTAAGTAAAGCATAAATCACAATCATTACAAGACATTATTTCGGGGCCAATTCTCTAATCCCCAGTGGAGTCGCCAGACTGTAGGACATAGAAATGGACGATGCTGTTCTAGCCTCGCGGCCTAGTCGGGAATATGGAGTAGCCCGCAGGGGACTACACTGGAGAAATAACATGGAGTCACCACCAGGTATGAACCGGGAAAATGTGGTTTAAGGTCGCACTCACCCCTCGCAAGGGAAGACCTCAAACCGTTGGGTTCGGAATGGTCTCTTACTTAATGCCACTTGTAATGATATGATTTGTGCAATATCTTAACCGAATCTACGCAACATGCTCAAGAACAACTACATCTATTTCATGTTCCATAAAAATAAATCCTATGTCTAAGTTTGCATGCTTGAAAAGTAATTATTCCTAACGGCAAACACACGGCAATCCCATGAACATGCTTCAATTTATAATGCGGAAAACAAAAACAAATAACAACATAAACATAATGCAAATTCCAAAAGCAAAATAAATAACTAATCATGCTTAAAAATAAATAACTAAATCATGCTTAAAAAAGAAAATAAATAACATACTAGACTAAATCATTCTCGAATAAAAGGTTGGATGAAACGAAATACGTGTGTCTCTCAAGTGGTACGTGGCATTGTATCCCGAGTACAAACCGCACTACCATCCATTCGGATTCGGCTACGGAATTTACGTATGAGTTTCCATCTGATATACCACAAGAGAGAACACATATTCCGTTCATCCGGAATCACATCATGCACCATCCACAATACTCATATGAAATAAAGTACTAAAATAAATAAAAATACAGTATAATAAATAAAGAAGGTGCCCTCAGGTCTATCCTCTTTTGTCGTCTCTCGGAAGCGCGTTACACGGCCATCGGAAGGGTTGATATTCCGCAACTTTTCTAGTTCACTAATCCAACATTTTTCCTCGCTGTTTCGCTGTTTGGACTGTTGTTTTCACTCCGTTTCACTGTTGTTTTTGTTGTATTTTCTGGTCACTATTTTTTGTAATTGAGGGACTATTTTTCGGTTTTTTGGACTGGTTTGCAGTAATGTGGGCCTGTTTTTGGTGCAGGTTTGGGGCAAATTCTGGGCAATTTTCAGTGGTTTTTTTCTGCAGTTTATGGGGTTGATTTAGTGCAGTTTTCAGGATTGTTTTGCAGTATTTTAGGGGATGCATTTTGCGGGTTTAAGAG
Source organism: Zanthoxylum bungeanum (assembly GCA_019454045.1). Classification (NCBI taxonomy): domain Eukaryota; kingdom Viridiplantae; phylum Streptophyta; class Magnoliopsida; order Sapindales; family Rutaceae; genus Zanthoxylum; species Zanthoxylum bungeanum. Next base: position 3,483 of record SKCR01051470.1, on the reverse strand, counting down.
TGTAGTTTCGGTGCAGTTTCGGGACATTTTAGTGGTTGTTTTCATGATAATTTCGCTGGATAGTTTGCGGTAATTAGCTAGGCAATTTCAGGGGTTTATTTGCATGGGAAGAGGCTGTATTGGGAGGTATTTATGTGCGTGCTGGAGGAAGTGTGTGTGGCTGATGAATGTGAGGGGTATAAGGCAGTAAAGAAGACTTGTGTCATTGAATGAAGTGGTAAAGGGCGTGTGGTGGCAGGCGGGTTGAGTGAAGGGATCTTAGGCGTGAAGTGGTTGTGTTTGAATGAGCCGTGTGTGCTGCTATGTGAGGGTGTTAAGTGGAGGGGGCAGGTGGCTTATGGTGTGAAGGCTTATGAGGGGAAAGTTGGTTGTGTGGGAAGTATCGTGAGTGTGGTGCGTGTTGCTGTCGGTGCTTGTGAGGTCCAATCATGAGGGTGAGGTGAGTGTGTGCTGCTGAGGGTGCAATATGAGTGTGGCGAGAGTTTGTGGGCTCGACAATGTGGTGTGAGGGCAAGGGCGTGAGAGTAGTGGTGTCAGAGCAGTGGCATAAGGGCAGTGAGAGGAAGCAAGCGTGAAGCTTTAGGGTGTTTTCTTTTCGTTTGTTTTATTTTTATGAGTCTCCCCCTAGGGTTTGAAAGGTGAGGTTAATGGTTCTTTTTATAGGCAAAGGGATGGGTTTACCTTGTGCGAATTGAGAAATGATTTGTGTATTAATGGGGATATATTTTAATTAGGAATGTCTTTGAATTTGATTTGATTTTTTCTCTTTTGATATAGATATAATTTGATTTGTATCTTTTAATTAGGGAATGTATTTTAAGTGGATTAGGAAAGTATTTGATGAGATTTCTTTAATTTAGGAAGGGGTTTTATTTAATTTTTGAATGAGATTTAATTTAATTTAATTGGATTTAATTTAATTTAATTTCAATTTAATTGGTTTTAATTTTAATTTGTGACATGTTTTAATTATTTCTTGGATTGGGCTTGGGTGAGATGGGCTAAGGGTGTGTTTTTAAAACGGAGGTCCAACAAGAGAACCTGCAGCTACTCCAGCGAATTAAATCCAACAATGTGTCAATTCTTGACTATTCCCTTCCAATGTCTATTTCCCGTGGCTTCCACGATTAAAGAGGTAGTGTCTCCATGCGAGACTCATCATCGGGACTTATATACAAAAATAGAGTGCCTACAACAACCTCTTACTATATTCGAGAGGCAGAGGAATGCTTTGTTGTATTCAGGAGACACTAATTAAAGCTTAACCCCCCTGAAATGTGCATTCGGGGTATCAACGTGGCAGTTCTTTGGCCACATTGTGAGCATGAGGGGGATCGAGGACAACCCAACTCAAATTCGGACCACATCTGCTATTGAATAGCACCGGACGGTCCGTGATGTTCAGAGTCTGGAAATAAAGATAACAACCCCAAGCTAATTTGTGTCCAAGATGTCTGAAAAATACAAGCCTTTCTTCAACAACATCAAGCAATCAAATGCACTTACATGAGGAGAAGAACATGGTCATGCTATGGAAGAGATTAAGGCATATATGAGCAAAGCCCCATGTTTGTAGTGCCAGCTGAGGGAGATAACCTGTACCTTTACCTGGCCATGTCAAAAATAGCCATGAGCACAATGTTGGTCAAAGAAGAGAATAAAAGGTGGTCTGTCTACTACTCAAGTAAGATGTTGTCAGACTTAGTGACTCAGTACAACACGATTGAAAACATGGTATTTACCGTGATAACGGTGAAGAAGAAGTCACGACTCTACTCCGAGTCCCATACTATAATTGTGGTGACCAATTGTTCGATCAAGTAGGTATTGTCGAAGCCAGATCTGTCAATGAGGCTCACCAAATAGGCAATTGAACCGTAGATATATGACATCCGCTACTTGCCAAAGACATCAAGGAAGTGACATGCAGTAGAAGATTTCCTACTCAAAATTTAGAGTTTTAAGCCATTGAGAAAGACCAGTTGACTCTACCTGAAGAAGTTGTTCAATGGACTCTGCATACTAAAAGAGCAGTGAATAAAAGATGGGTAGGGTTAGGAGAATCTCTCAAGTTGTCAAACGCTTCCACCAACAACGAAGCGAAGTACGAGGCTTTGATGAATGGGCTGGAGTTAGTTGTCATGATGGGAATAAAGATATTAAAGGTGAACCTCCACTCTGAATTGGTATCGAGATATCTGGATGCGAGGTTCGAGGCTAATGACCTAAGAATGCGTGAATATGTATGGAGAGTGAGGAAAACATTAGAGAAGTTTATGATGGTCGGATTATCCGAACACGTAAGTACCTCGTACCACGTTTATACCGATTTACAAGACAAGGTTGGCTTCTAGCAAAGCGCCATGCCTACCCAATTCTCCAGAAATATTCTTACAGGAATATATAGATCTGTATCAAGCGTAGTATACCGTAGTATTGTGTATATCGGCCCAGTATCGGATAGTCACGTGCTAGGGCTGGGGCTGGATAAGTGTCTGCCCCGTCCGAAGCACATGTCGGATGTCTGGTAACTAGTCTCTATAATCGGATATTCATGACCTGGTCACAATATCCTGATTGGTTGCGCAACACTTAAGAGCACTAATACCGTATCCTGCGTGACATCATCTCCACTAAGACTGAAGTGATACTTCCGTCTTGACATCACACCCAATACATTACGACTCTCTGATAAACCCAGAAGTGGTGTACGCAGAACCGGTTAAAGCCCTGTACTACCAAGACCAAAGTCTACCGATTATCGTAAGTATTAGCGATGCAAGTCTCAGGTTAAGACCAAATACACCTACCCTGATGTCGGACTCCCATAGACACATATTCACAATACCAATGGGATTCCGAAGGGTCTATCCAGAGCGAAGCTGTTTCCCGTACCATCGGTGAAACACGACCTCCTATCGCACTTGCATAAGTATCCAATACTTATATATATGAGAACTATGTCGTTGTGCCCTCACAACGCGCACAAGTGCAATACTAGCCTATTCCGCATTATCGATGTCCTGTCTCGATAATACTCCGGCTAGGGATATTTAATGATTAATCCTTCGGGGATTGATACTGTCTCATATCATTCTCAATCCAGGAACTAATCATATGGACCTCTCTTCATTTATACACTTATGGTGATCTAATCACAAATTATGAGAGTGCAATTTCCTTGTCACATAGTTAATTTGTACAACAACACCGTGATCTGTACAAATAGTGACGCTATGGGTCATTTTGTCCAACAATTTCTAAATTAGAAATAGAAAAAGTGGATCCCCTAACCCCCAGCATTTGACTTTTATTTTAGGGAAGTGATGAACACAATATTCACATACTTAATAATTGATTTAATTATATATGGGTAATTCTTTAGTTTTTTTTTTTTATTGAATCTTAAGCTTAATGCTACTTGTTGCTTGATCACCATAAGATTGATGTGGTAAATTTAAAAAGAACTTGACAAAGGGATTT
>SKCR01051469.1:0-15648 GCA_019454045.1 Zanthoxylum bungeanum | reverse complement strand
CCCCTACAAAATGGTATCAGAGCAAGTCTGATTCTAGGCCCCCTAATATGATTAGCCCTTTAATTCAATTTTTAATCATGTTTTCTTGACTTTATACATGCATGTTATAATCTAATTTGATTAGATTTATGGTGTATGACACTTAGCGGAAAATCCCTAATTAATAAGGTTTAAATGTAATTATGTATTTGATGCATGTTATGTGGTCCGTCTTGTCGATACAGTTTATAAATATTTCTATGTGACAACATCCAAGACCGTGCCTCAGCTGTGAGAGTGTAGCCGATAGAGATTTATTTATACCGGATGTATATTAGATACTAGATAAATTCAAGCGAAAGCGGAATCCTGAACGTGCCCTAGCTGTCAGGGTTACGCAAGTAACTTGAGTTTATCATTGACGAGTTTAACCTTGGTATGTCTCCTTGTGGGCCTGCCTTAGCAGCGACAACGAGAAACGACCAGGATCGGAAACCCATGAGTCACTAGTGAGTGATTGACAAATGAGTTGTCTACCTGATGAATATACGTAGGCGAGACCGTGCCTCAGCTGTGAGCTGAAATATATTCACGGGATCCACTTTTCACTATTTGTATTTAATTTAATTATTAAATCTTTGTACTATTTTTGGGGATTACAGTATTGCATGATTTAGTGGGATGGGCATTTTTAGATTAAAAAATTCATGATTTAATTATGCTTATGATATTATATGAAACTGCTTAAATTTCTGCTAACCGTTTTTCGTGATCTATATGATAGATTTGCGATGGCGGCACCATCCACAAATCAGTTTGCGCGTATGCTTGATGCGAACAAACTAAAAGACGCTGATAACTTCGCCGATTGGGATCTGGATTTGAGGATTGTCCTCGATTCCGAGAGGTTGGGATATGTTCTTGAGGGTCCACTGCCCCTTGCTATGGCAGAGGACGCTACACCGGAGGAACGCGAAGTCTTCCAAGCTTGGAAGGATGATGATTTAAGGGTTAAATCATACATCTTAAGTTCGCTTTCACCGGGACTCAAGAAATAGTATTATGGCTTGTCAAATGCTTATACTATGATGACACGATTAAGACAATCATTTGAGAACCAAGAACAAGTAGTTGTTCACAAGGTCGCAATGAAACTATTCCATGTGCGATTGGATGAGGGGCAAGCTGTTAGCCTATGTTTTCTTCAGATGATCGATTTGATCGATCAACTGAGGCAACATAATCTCATTCTGAATGACATTCTTGGTAGGAGTGTCATTCTTGGTTCGCTCCTAGCTTCCTATCGCCATTTTGTGATGTATTTCAATATGAACGAGATTATCTTTACCTACCAAGAGCTGCATAGGATGTTGCTCATGACGGAAGAGGACCTCAAGAAGGGAGTACCGACTCGCCCTCCTAGACCTACTTCATTTTCTGCTTCTTCCCAGACTTGGTCAAAGGGAAAGAAGAAGAAAGGAAAGAAGAAGAAGGGTTTTGGTCTTCAACCACAGGCAATGATAGCAAAGCCCAAGTGGGCTTCTGAAGACAAGTGCCATCACTGCAGCAAAGTCGGGCACTGGAAAAGGAACTGTCCTGACTACATAGCCCAGCTGAGGAGGGAGAGAGCATCTACATCAGATACATTTATTTTTCCAGTTATTGATATATCTTTGGCTTGTGAAGCCGTTACATCCAACTGGATTTTAGATTCTGCTTATCCCATTCACATTTGCAATTCGTTGCAGGTGCTGAAGGAAAGTAGAAGACTGAAGCCTGGATAGATGCAGTTGCGATTCAGGAATGGAGACTCTCTGGATACAGTTGCAGTGGGAGTATTCGAGATCTCATTGCCGAATGGGACACTTTTGTTAAATGACTGTCATTTTGTGCCTGGATGTGTAGCTAATATTATATCACTTTTTGTATTAGATACATAAGGCTTTTGTATTAATATTAAGAACTGATCTTTGTATTTATATGATAAAAGTAATATTCAGATCATTTGTTGTCCAAACTAGCATGGTCATTATACATTGCAAACTTCAAAAGATATTTTAAATACTGGAGTTAATAAACGTAGTTTACCTGTAATTAATAATACTGAACTTTAGCATATGCGGCTGGGTCACATAGGCGTTAAACGTCTTACCCAATTGGTTAGGAATGGTTTGATACCAGATCTTACCCTTGAATCTTATCCAACTTGTGAATCATGTATTCAGGGTAAGATGACCAAAGCCTCATTTTCTGGAGTTGGACACTGCGCCACTAACTTACTGAAACTCGTATATTCTGATGTATGTGGTCCACTAAGTCAGACTGCTCACAGTGGTTATTCGTACTTCGTTACCTTTACCGATGATTTGTCACAATACGGTTATGTGTATTTGATGAGACATAAATCGGAAACCTTTGAAAAGTTCAAAGAGTTCTGAAATGAAGTAGAAAAACAAACTGGTCAATATATTAAATGCCTTCGATCTGATCGAGTGGTGAATATATGAGTGGTGAGTTCATGGATTATATGAAGGAGAATGGGATTCTCGCTCAATATATACTCCTCCAGGTACTCCACAGCATAATGAAGTATCTGAGAGGAGAAATCAGACTTTATTGGATATGGTCCGATCGATGTTGAGTTTCACAGATTTGCCCTATTACTTATGGGGCTACTCTCTTTTAACAGCTGCACATCTTTTGAATAAGATTCCTTCAAAAGCTGTTCCTACGACTCCGTATGAGATATGGTTCGGTAGGAGACCAAATCTTAGTTACATTAAGGTTTGGGGTTGTCCTGCCTATGTCAGGGTGACTCAGCAAGATAAGCTTTCACCTCGAGGGCAAAAGTTTAGGTTTTTCAGATATCCTTCGAATACGAGGGGATATCTGTTCTATGATACCGAGTATCGAAATGTGTTCGTAGCTCGCTTCGTAAAATTTCTAGAAGTAGAATTTTTGTCAGAAGGTGGTAATCATAGACAGGTTGAACTTGATGAAGTCCAACCTGAAAATAACGAACCAACGGAGGAACCTAAAGTTCAAGTAGATGAAGGACCTTCAACACAAACACTCAGTAGGTCAGAAATGGTATCTAGACCTCATAAACGCTTGTATTTGATACAAGAAAAGAGTCTATATGTTCACTTAGTTGAAGAGACTGATCCTTTTACCTATAGAGAATCGATGTTGGACATCGACTCCGTGAAATGGCAAAGTGCCATGAAATCTGAGTTAGATTCAATGCATGAGAATCAAGTTTGGGACTTGGTTCCGCTTCCCGAAGGAATTGTTCCTATCGGTTGTAAATGGGTTTACAAGAGGAAGTGCGGGCCTGACGGTAAGGTTGAAACTTACAAGGCCCGACTGGTAGTAAAAGGTTACACACGCAGCGACCTGGCGTCGACTACGATGAAACTTTTTCACCAGTAGCAATGCTTAAGTCTATTCGGATTTTGCTTTCTATAGCTGCGTATCATGACTACGAGATTTGGCAAATGGATGTCAAAACGGCTTTTCTGAATGGATTTCTTGATGAAGAAATCTATGTGAAACAGCCGGAAGGTTTTGCATCCAGCGAAAACTTGGGTATGGTATTTAAGCTTAAGAAGTCCATTTATAGACTTAAACAAGCTTCATGAAGTTGGAATCTTTGATTCGACGAGATTATTAGATCGTCTGGTTTTCTCAAGAATTCGGAAGAATCATGTGTGTATCAGAAGGCTAGTGGGAGCATGGTAGTATTTTTAGTCCTATATGTTGATGACATCCTAATCATTGGGAATGATTTAGGAATGTTACAAAGCGTCAAAGCGTACCACTGTAAGAATTTCTCCATGAAGGACCTGGGAGAAGCTTACTATGTTTTAGGGATAAAACTCTATAGAGATAGACAAAGGAGGCTGATTGGGTTATCCCAATCAACGTACATAGATAAGATCTTGGAACGGTATAATTTTGGTAACTGTAAGACAGCAAACATACCGTTCAGACATGGGATTCATCTTTCTAAGAAGATGAGTCCACAAACGGAAGATGAGAAGGTTAGAATGTCTAACCAACCTTATGCTTCGTGTTTAGGTAGCATAATGTATGCCATGTTATGTACAAGGCCTGATATCAGTTTCGCTGTTAGCGTAACTAGCAGATATCAGTCCAATCCAGGTAATGACCATTGGATGGCCATTAAACATATCCTCAAGTATCTTAAAGGTACTAAGGATAAGTTAATAATTTATGGAGGAAACGAACTGTAAGTTAACGGGTATACGGATTCCGATTTCCAATCAGATCCCGATGATAGAAAGTCTACATCTGGATTTGTATTTACCCTTAACGGAGGTGCAGTTTGTTGGAAGAGTTCCAAACAGGGATCAACAGCAAATTCCACCACTGAGGCGGAATATATTGCAGCTTCTGAAGCTGTAAAAGAGGATGTGTGGATAAAGAACTTTGTCACAGAATTGGGAGTTGTCCCAAGGATTGAGAATGCGATTCCGTTATACTGTGATAATACAGGAGCCATTGCGCAAGCAAAGGAACCGAGGGCGCATCAGAAGTCGAAGCATGTGGAATGAAAGTACCACATCATTAGAGAGATTGTGTCGCGAGGGGATATTATCGTGTGCAAGGAACCGAGTGAAGATAATATAGCAGACCCGCTGACGAAGGCCATACCTCCGAAGTTGTTTGATAAACACGTGGAGTCGATGGGTATTAGATACAATCATTTTTGGCACTAGAGCAAGTGGTAGTTTTTGTTGGGGTTGGTGCTCAGAGCGCCAATTCCCGGTTGTATTTCTTTACGAATACTTCTGTAAAACGTTATTATTTTGAATAATATATGCAGTTTCTATAATATAATGTATCTTTTAATATGGTAAAGACGTAATGACCGTAGAATGATTAGTCATGGTGCTATTGCAAAAGCGTCGCAACAGACATTGAGTAGTACCATGACGTTGTCATTCTCAGACAGTTCCTGGTCAAGGTTTACACTACTTGGTCAGTATAGTAAACCCGTTGAGACCGGTACATGTCGTATACTGGAAAATATGATTCCAATGGTTTCTCAATGAACCATAAGTCTTGGAGATTAGTATAGACGTGTAGGTTTTTATAGCGGATAAACATTGAAGGACTCACCGAAGATTATTAATGGATGGTACACCAACGTCAATAAGAATCTTATCGGGTTGAGTAGCATTTGTGATACTTCGACTTGAGATACCACTGTGGGCGCATGAGACATCTTCTACACTTAGATGGCAGTCACGTCACCGATCTATTAAGATCAGACCTCTATTTTTTCGTTGGGTGTAGATAGATTCTCGGGTTGTCATGTGTGTATCGAGATAGGATTCGTCAGTTCTGTGTATCAGAGCACAGATAGTCCATATGATTAGCAGTCAGATAAAAACCATGGGCCCGTGGTACAATTTAGAAGTTAGTTCTAAATGTTTTTTTTTTAGATTGCTAATAGAATAGTCGACTGGATAATCCCTATAGAGATTTGACATTTACATCTATATCTCTGGGATTTATCCGGATACCTGTGATGGAGGAATTATACATTTTCCATGACCTTGACCTGTATGATTCAGCGAGTTTATCTTTGGTCGTCATAATTTACGGGGTGGTTTTTTTTTGACACGAAATTGGATTTCGTGATGGATATGTCTGAATCTAGAGAGTCTCAATAATGAAATATACTCGTAGAGCACTAGGGCAACAATTATAAATAATATTGATTATTTATAAAGTCTTTTAAAGGTTAAACGTAAAATACATGTGTAGGGACCCGATAGTCATTTCCTTAATTTTTGTGTATTTGCATTTAATGTTAGATTAATTCAAATACACATTAATTAATTGTTAAATTGAGATATTTGACTAATATCATATTTATATATGTATTTAATATTTAATGTAAATATTATATATATATATTTAAAATACTTGTATTTAATTAATTAATTAATTATTTAATTGTTAAATGATTAAATTAATTAAAGTATAGATTTTTTATAGTTATGAAAATGCTTTAAATGAAACAAAAAAATATCTTTTTATTTTTATTGTAAAAATTCGGCCAAGGCCATTTCCCAAGTATAAATTGTTTTTTCATTTTAGGGTTTTAAAAAACTCAAAATCCTTATCAAAACTCCATTAATTAAAAAAGAAAAAAGAAAGGAAGCTTGAGAGGAAGAAAAGAAAAAAAGGAAAAACTTGGTTGGTAACTCTGAGCATTGGCCAGTTTGATTCTCCAGTGCTTTAATAGAAGCTGATTGGCTCTGAATCACAGCATCATACTTTTTTAACTGAGCCAGCACTTCTGCTATTCCTGGTTCATTTGTCTGCTCCTGGCCTTTGTTTTGTTGCTGAAATCCATGTGGTGGATAGTTCTGTTGGAATCCAGGCGGTGGATTGTTCTTTTGCCCTGAATTGTTACTCCATGAAAAATTAGGATGATTCCTCCACCCTGGGTTGTAGGTGTTGGAATATGGATTGTTCCCCTGTCTGTTGAAATTATTGACATAATTCACCGTCTCTTCAAGTTGGTTTAGTTCTGGTGCTCGTCCATATGGTGAACTTGTGGATCCAGTGGTAAAAGTCTCCATTAATTTGCATATCTGATCCAGCTTGGTATTGACTGCTGTATTGACTCCACTTTCATATATTCCTGCAATTCTTTGGATCATGCTCCTTTCTGTTGGCCACAAAGAATTGTTGTTGGCCATTTCTTCGATTAGGTCCCAGGCTTGATCTTCTCCTTTTGCTAGCAGGGCTCCTCCAGCAGCAGCATCGATTGTGGTTCTCATTATTCCCGAAAGTCCATTATAGAAAGTTTGGACTTGAAGCCATTTTGGAATCTCATGGTGAGGACATTTCCGAAGCAGATCTTTGTACCTTTCCCAAGCTTCGTAGAGAGTTTCCGAGTCTTGTTGTACAAAGGATGTGATGTCATTTCTCAGTTTTCCAGTTCTGGCTGGTGGAAAGTACTTTGCAAGAAATTTGGTGGCTAAAATGTTCCAAGTTGTGATGGAACCTGCTGGTAGTGAATGTAGCCAAGCTTTAGCTCTGTCCTTCAATGAGTATGGGAAAACACGCAGTCTCATTGCTTCTTCAGCTTCTCGGTTGTAATTGAAAGTGCCGCAAACTTCCAGGAAGTTGCTGATGTGGTTATTAGGGTCTTCAATTGCATTTCCTCCAAACTGAATTGATTGCTGAATCATCTGAATGCATGTTTTGATGTCACCCGCATTTGCTGGTAAGGGAGGAAGTACAATACAAGAAATGAGTCTATCAACCACCGGAATGGTTCTGTCTCGAATGGGAATTGGTGGTGCAACATTCAAAAGTTCAGGTTCCATGTTGACCAAAGCTTCTTGGCCTTCTCGCCGTTCCTTCTCAACTGTCTGATGGTTCTTTCAATTTCGGGGTCAAGCGGTCGAAGTTCAAAGCTTCTGGTTCGTCTCATGAAGTTTCTGAGAACCTGAAACACAAGAAAATAAAAACAATAAATAAAAAAAAAAATTAGATACAAGTAACGGTATCTAACCTTAAAACTAATAGTGAAAGATAAATAAGTCCCCGGCAACGGCGCCAAAAACTTGACCGGCGTAAACACACACGTATAACGCAAGCGTACGTATCGTTCAAGTAGTATAAAAATATCGATCCCACGAGGACTTAATACCTAAGCTATTAATTTTATGAGGTCAAATGATTACTAGTATCTAACAGGTTGTTTGATTGATTTGAAATGGCGACGATTCTAAATTTAAAGACAAGTAAATAAAATTGTTCGAAAGTAAATTTTAAGAAAATTCAAGATTAAAAACTATCTAGGGTTGTGAATCTTTTCAATATTATTTAAAGATGAAGTGGTTATCCTATAGTTGGGTAATATATTGATTTATTAACCTGGAACACTAAATTATGTGAATGCCTCTGTCGATGGTCAGACACAAATACTCAGTTTAACCAATTGAACCATATGTCTATGTCAACCAAATTATATGGATTCATTAAGTTTAAGTTCCAATTATGGCTACCCCCGCCCGACAAGTATATGTCTATCCTGTAAGGAAATATATTAAAGGGTTATCTATCCTCAAGGAAGATCGTGGGCTATTGAGTCTAAGGTCTTAAACATAAAATCCCTATGTCTAGTTCATTTTAAGTTTACCTAATCAATTTTATTAATGGCCAGTTAATAAAAAGCATTAAGATTAAGACTCAATAAATAAATCTTTATATTACCCAAACTATAATCTAACCCTTATAAACCAGTGATATTGAAATTCATCACAACCCTAGATAACTAACTTAGTTATGACACATGGCTAGGGCTAGTAAAACTTAAAAGTAAAAGCCATAAAGTAAAAATGCGAAATAGTAAATGTGGTAAGTAAATACTGAAAAGTAAATAACAATAAAATAAAATGCTAAGGTAAAAGGAATTACTTTTACTATTTACTATTTTAGATATCTCTCATAAAATAATATATAAACTTGTGATAATATTACCAACCAGCCATATAGGCGGTAACCTGATTAATTCAAATTAAGTCCGACCAGCCATAAAGGCGGTAGTATGATTTGTCCATGAACCTGCCATATAGGCAGTAAGAAAATTTAATTATCAACCAGCCATATAGGCGGTATCCTGGATTAGTTAGGTTTAAACCGATTTAAATTTAATAGCCAACCGACCAATATGGCGGTATCCTTATTAAGTCAAATTTTAAATAGTAAATATATTATATTTAAGGGAGAGTAATCTAAATAGTAACAGTAAAAGAATTACCTTTCACCTTAGCAAGGAGAAGTTACCTCATCATGGTTGAATAGTAAAACTGAAACAGTAAAAACAAGATAAATACTATTACTATTACAGAAAGTAATTACTATTACAGAATGTAATTAAAAATTAATTACAAAATTTAAATTAAAAGAAATTAGAGAGAGAAACTCCCTATTTACATCAAAGAAATGAGAGAGAATGGTGTGCAACTAAAACTGAAATCTTGAGCTCAATTTATAGACAATTTTTTGCGTCCAGCGTCGCGACGCCAAAGGCTTCAGCGTAACGACGCTGGACCTGTTACTTTGGTCCACGCGGGTTGACCACGCGCATTATTGGCATAATCTCGTGATGACACGTGTCACGCGGTAAAGGTGGTGCAATGGGAAGACGACACGTGGCAGACGGTGATTGGCTGAACTATCGGTCTAATGAACATCTGACACGTGGCATGCGTTTAGGATTGGTCCAATGAGAGATTAACACGTGGTAGCATGTGAGTCGCCGGTGATTCGGTCCAATGAAAACTCGACACGTGTCACGCGCTTGCTTTGGTCCAATGAGATTTCGACACGTGGTAGACGGCGCATTTTAGCTGATCTTTTGTGATGATGACACGTGGCAAGGCGCACGTTAGCAAGGTCGGCGCACGTTAGCAAGTCCATTTTCTCAGATTCTGACACGTGTCCCTTGGCGCACGTTAGCATGTCCGGCGCACTTTAGGCGTCGCGACGCTATGAGTCTTGGCGTCGCGACGCGGACAAATTACCAAAATGCCCCTTTTCCCAATTTTCACTGTTTTGCTCCAAATCACCTCCAGAATGTCCTGAAACTTTATTTATCTACAAAATAAAACACAAAACACATCAAAATATTCACAAAGCTCAAGAAACATACAAAATATTAGGTTAAATGAGTGGGAAATAGTGATAGATTTACCACTCATCACACCCCCAAACCTAACATTTTGCTAGTCCTCGAGCAAAACACAAAATAAAATAACATAATAAAATTAACTAAGCCACTTTCGTAGGGACCACGGTTGCATTTAGCGTATGCAACAAGCCTTTAAACCCCTAGGTGTCCCTAGTGGACGAGTTGTAGTCTCGTGAGGGTTTACAGCAATGATACCCACAAACATTTTACAAAAGTAAAAAGGTAGTAAAACTAATGCACAAAAAGCAAAAAGACAAGCGAAAAAAGAAGAAAGAAGTAGAAGTTAGTGATTAATCAGGTGAAATTTCTACTCCAAGTTATTAGTTGTTTTGTTTCTTTCTAAATTATCGAATAGGTAAATTCTCCGATTATATTTACCATTCGCCATATACACAGCCAACAAAATATTAATCAACTCATTTTTGCCCAAAACAGTCATAAGTGCAGTTGATAAGAGAGTAATATTTTTGTCCTAAAGTTCTATCAGATTTCACACCTTTTTGTAGCAATGGAATAATGTTTCTGATTTTTCTGATTTTTTTCTTTGATTTTTCACTATTTTTTATTTATATACAATACCTTCCATCTATGTAACGAGTGTTGGGTCGGTGGCTCCCAAACCAGTTGGCTTTAGGGCACCAGGTGTTAAGACACCCCTACGGACTTAATTACTCAGACTTCAGATATATATATTTTTGCAGCATCTTCGATCCATGTAACGAGCTTTGGGCCAGTGACTCCCAAACCAGTTGGTTTTAGGGCACTAGGTGTTAAAACACCCTTACAGACTTAATAACCCGGATCTTAGATGCTTTATTTTATACATCAGAATTTTTTTTTTTTTACTCCATTACTTTTTGAGATGATTCCTCCAATTAAACTAGAGCACTGAATATTACAAACTTTTCAATTACAGCTCATGTCCGTATGTTACTATGTATGCTGATAATATCTGTCAACTGAGCATATGAAGATCCATTTTAGTCAGTTTAAGGAGAATTCATAAATTAAATAATTTAAAAGGAAATAAACAAAAATTAACTTATTTCGAAAATAGGCTTGAGATATGTCTCAGGAGTGGAAACTCCTTACTCGGCTATCTTTTACCAATTTCACCTTTTTAGTCAAAACACAAAAACGCAAAATATTTTTGTAATTTTTGAAAATTTTTCAATTTTTTTTTTTTCGAAAAATTTTGGACTAAAAATAAAAACAACACACAACTAAAAACAAGGTACTGATCAACTAATTCCCTCTCTCAAACCTAAATGAGACATTGTCCCCAATGTCTTAAACAGTAAAAGGAGAGTTTAGAAAATAATACCTGGTTAGCTGAAATTCTATAGGAAATTAAAGGTTAAGATCCAGATTAATCCTACGCCTCTTACCACGATCATCCTCGGACCAATTTATCTTTGAAAGGATAGGGTCAACTCGTGGTTCATATGCTATGAGTTGGTCTATTAGATCTGGAGCAGTTCTGGCAGTAAAGAAGATGAGTTCTTTTAAAGGTTTCGACACGAACCCATTTCTCCGAGCATCATCAAGAAACACACAAAGAAAATCATAAAATCCATCAAAGTTGAGCAGTCCAATTGGTTTCTGGTGTATGTTCAGGTTCGCCCAAGATAACACAATAAAAATTTCCTCCAATGTACCCAAGCCACCTGGCAAAGCAATAAAAGCATCAGCACGGTTAATCATTTCCACTAGTCGTTCAGACATACCTGGCACAATCAGTTCTTCTCCGTTTGATGGTTCAATAAGATTTGCCTCTGCCAAGGGTTTTGGGATGATTCCCAAAATGTGACTGCCTCCTTCCTGTGCAGCCTTTGAAACGATCCCATAAGTCCAAGATTTCCTCCGCCATACATTAAGTGCATATTCCTTGTAGCTAAGATTCGACCCAATTCCTGTGCTGCTTCTATGTATTGTGGCTTAGTACCAGCACTACTACCGCAGAACACACAGATGTTTTCAACTCGTCTTCTTGAAGTGGCTTCCATTTTTTTTTATGTATTTCTTTCTCAACTCTGGATGCCTTCAAAAGTACAATGACGAGCTGAATTTATAGTACCTGAAAAGGGTGAGTAAAAATAGCACAAGTATCTTCCAGAGGACGATTAGTAGCGAAATAATATCGTGATTAGTCAAAAAAGTCTGGATCTTGTCGGAGAAAATAAAAGAAAACAACAAAACAAATTACAATTATTAAGAAAAAAAAAACAAGAGATATAATATTCACAAGAAAAGTAACAGCTTGATTGATGTCTATGCGTCAGGGACAAGTTTCCCATCCAATTTTCTTATAAATTGGCAAACAGGGTCTTTTTGAGTCAGATTCCCAAGACTTAACTATTGTCTTTCTTTTTGAAATTGTGTATGTAATTTGCGAATGGCTATATGAACATATCCACTGGGATGCGTCTCAAGAGTTGAAGATATTTCATCTACAGACTCCTTACTCAAGCCATCCCTAATGAATTTAATTTTGTCTTCGCGATTATCAGACACCATTCCTAAAGAACGACAACGAGTATTGCAATTCCATCGTGCACATTTGTAACAAACACCCATTTGCTTAACTCTACGTTTCTTTGCATATGTGCTTCTTCCAAAACCAGGCAGATGTGAAATAAAAGAGTCAGAAGACTCACCTGCCAATCGGACCCGTGCTTCAATTACCCAACGAATATCATTAGGAATACCATGAATTGTTAGTAACCTCATCCGTTCCAAGAGAGCTTTGTAGACTTTCATCAGAGATTTTTGAGGGAGAGAAGTAAATTGCATGTGAAGACTTGCGAGAGCTTCTTCCATCTTGAAATGACTTAATCTGCAAAAACTAAACACACCAAATTAAATCACACCAAATCACAATATATACACAAATTGCATGGGTTGCCTCCCTGCGAGCGCTAAGTTTAGAGTCGTCAGCTAGACTTGACTTCTCGAACGTTAAGCTGGATCTGAATTGTGACACTTTCTTTTTGTCGCTCAAATGATTCTCCCCAGTAGTGTTTGACACGCTGACTATTAACCTTGAATGTTGTTGTATTGGGGAGGTTAATCCTGTGACTCAACACCTTCCTGACCTGACCTCACAAATGTCCTGACCCCTAGATTTCAACTTTCCAGGAAAAAGTTTCAACCTCGAGTTGTACAACAACACCTGCTGCCTTGGTTCCAACTGTCTGTGAACTATTTTTCGATCATGCCATTTCTTGGTCTTTTCCTTGTACATTTGGCATTCTCATAAGCTTGTAGGCGAAATTCCTCCAATTCGTTGAGTTGGTGAAGTTTTTTTTCTCTGCAGCTTGTGAATCAAAATTCAACTTCTTAAGTGCCCAGTACGCCTTGTGCTCAAGCTCAACTGGCAGATGGCACGCTTTCAAACACCAATCGATATGGAGACATACCAATGGGTGTCTTGTAAGCTGTCATGTAGGCCCATAATGCATCATCTAGTTTTGTTGACCAGTCCCTCCTTATTGATCCAACGGTTCTTTCTAGGATTCTTTTGATTTCCCTGTTTGAAACCTCAACCTGTCCATTTGACTGTGGATGGTAAGCAGTGGCAACTTTATGAGTAACTCCGTATTTGGATAGGAGTGCATCGAAATATCTGTTGCAGAAATGTGAACCACCATCGCTGATGATTGCACGAGGTGTTCCGAATCGAGTGAAAATGTTCTTTTTAATGAATTTGATCACCACTTTTGAATCATTGGATGGCAGTGCAATAGCTTCGACCCATTTGGAGACGTAGTCTACAGCAACTAGGATGTACAGGTTTCCGAATGATGGAACAAAGGGTCCCATGAAATCAATACCCCACACATCGAATATTTCCACTTCTAGAATGTTTTGCAACGGTCCTTCATTTCTCCTCGAAATATTCCCTGTTCTCTGGCACCTGTCACATTGAAAAGCAAAAAGATAAGCATCTTTAAAAAGAGTGGGCCAGAACAAACCTGATTGAAGAACTTTTGCTGCAGTTTTATTTCCGCTGAAGTGTCCGCCATATGATGATGAATGACAGTGCTGCAAAACACTGTTAATTTCCTCATGTGGAACACACCGTCTCAATAATTGATCAGCACAGCTTTTGAACAGGTACGGTTCATCCCAGACATAGTGCTTGACTTCTTTGAAGAACTTTTTCCGTTGCTGAGTTGTCCATTCCAACGGCCATTTTCCTGACACAATGTAGTTGACATAGTCAGCATACCAATGGACTTCCTGTTGTTTCATGGAAAATAGCTGTTCATCTGGAAAAGTTTCTTTGATTGACAGATCTTTGTCAGCTGTTTCTCCATTCTCGAGCCTCGATAGATGATCTGCCACCACGTCGAATTCTTGCAGAAGAAGTATCCAACGGATCAATCTGGGTTTGGCATCTTTCTTTGTAATCAGATATTTGATTGCTGAATGATCTGTGTAGACCACCACTTTGGGACCCAACAGATAGGAGCGGAATTTGTCAAAAGCGTACACAACTGCGAGCAACTTCTTTTCAGTGGTTGTGTAGTTGAGTTGAGCTTCATTCAGAGTTCTGCTGGAGTAGTAAATGGTGTGGAAAAGTCTTTGCTTTACGTTGTCCAAAACTGCACCTACAGCAAAATCACTAGCATCGCACATCACTTCAAATGGAAGGGTCCAGTCTGGTGCTACAATGATGGGGGCAGAAATCAGCTTCTGTTTTAAGATCTCAAAAGCTTCCTGGCATTCTTTGGTGAAGTTGAAAGGCACATCCTTCCCAGAAGATTGCAAAGAGGTTTTACAATCTTGGAAAAATCTTTGATAAATCTCTGTAAAACCTGCATGTCCGAGAAAACTCCGAATCCCTTTGACAGATGTTGGTGGAGGTAGTTTTTCAATTGTCTCTATCTTTGCTTTGTCTACCTCAATCCCCTTTTGTGAGATCCGGTGTCCAAGAACAATGCCTCATGTACCATGAAATGACATTTCCCAATTGAGCACCAAGTTTGTATCTTCGCACCTTTGTAACAACTGTTCCAAATTTGCAAACAATGATCAAAAGAATCACCAAACACAGAAAAGTCATCCATGAAAACCTCCATACTCTGCTCCAGCATGTCTGAGAATATGGCCATCATGCAACGCTGAAAAGTGGCGGGGGCATTACATAATCCAAATGGCATCCTGTGGAAAACAAAAGTACCATAAGGACATGTAAAGGTGGTTTTATCCTGATCTTATGGGGTGATGGAAATCTGATTGTATCCTGAATATCCGTCAAGAAAGTAATAGAATTCATGTCCCGCCAATCTGTCTAACATCTCGTCAATGAATGGTAGCGGAAAATGGTCCTTTATCGTGGCTTTGTTCAACTTTCGGTAATCCTTGCATACTCTCCATCCAGTCACCGTTCTTGTTGGAATTAGCTCATTCTTTTCATTGGTAACCACAGTAGTTCCTCCTTTCTTTGGTACACACTGCATAGGACTCACCCAACTACTATCTGAAATTGGGTAAATGATGCCAGCATCCAACCATTTGATTATTTCTTTCTTCTGACTTCCTTCATGATTGGATTAAGTCTCCGTTGATGCTCCACTGGGTTTGTACTCAATTCATCAGAATCTTGTGCATGCAAAATGATGGACTAATGCCTCGAATGTCTGCTATAGTCCAGCCAATGGCTCTTTTGTGTTCTCGTAATACTCTCAGTAGCTTTTCTTCCTGCTCCAATGTTATTGAAGAAGAAATAATAACAGGTAATTCAGAAGTGTTTCCAAGAAATGCATACCTGAGATGGCTCGGAAGTAACTTCACTCCAGCTGTGGTGGTTCTTCAATCGAAGGCTTGATTCGATCTTTCTTGGGCAGTTCCAAGCTTTCAACTGGTGGTGTCGCTTTGAATCTGAATGGTTTGTCAAGGTAGTTGATATATTCCAGGAT